>SNVD02005053.1:0-220450 GCA_013180625.2 Boswellia sacra
TCAAATTTACATAGATTAAGTTAGTGAATGAGTGGGTGTCTACCACTGTAAAGAGTCCTAAGTCGAGTGTAAACACATTCAACATAGTGGATTGCAACTCTTGTTGCCCGTGGATGTAGGTTGATTATAACCGAACCACGAAAAAATAATTTACATTACTGTTTTCAGTTATATTATTCATAACTTCCATAAGCTGTAAAACCCAACAATTACAATTTGCCCAATAAAGTTTTTTGGAAACAGATGCCTCATGTGTTTCAAAAATACCACTTTGGCCCTTACTGCCGCGGTTCGCTATTAAGAGTGCCATTTTTTAGGCTTTTCTATAAGCAAAAAGGACTTTTTTTTAACATTAAAAGCTCATTTAAAATTTTTTTATGTTGTTTGGCTGCTACTTAAGTAGACTTTATAGGTGATTAAAAAAAACTGTTACATCTGCTAAGAAAAACACAAAATGTCAAAATCAAGGCTTTTAGAAAAAGCTCTTTTTGAGCTTTTTTTAAGTCTTGAAATATCAAAAATAACCTCATTTAATTTTAAATATTTTACTTTATTTTTTTATTGTAACAAAACTCTATTTTAGTAATTTGGTTCTAATAAGTATTCTTATATTTATTTTCATCAAACAATTAATAACTTTTTAGTAAAAACTTTAATTTTAGAAATATATTCTAAAAATATCTATTTCAATAAATTCTACTTGAATAAGCCAAAATAAATAGGCCCTAAATCAATTTAACAAAAAATGATACTTACTCATTCATCTAACCCATGCTTTGCTGCATGGGTGCGTGCTGCTGTGCGCTGGCTAACGGTCTTTGTGGCTGCGGGTAGTTCATATCTAGGCGTGTGGGCTGCATGCATGGTCAACCTGCTGTAGGTTATGAGTGGCATGAGTGATGCATGCGTGCCCATCCAAGCTATGATTAATATGTCATGTACCCTACCATTCCCAAAAATTGGGTTTACCAAATTCTTTACTTATGTTGAAGCTTCACCGGGCTGAGTTACTTTGTTTCTCTTGCCACTTCTTATCTTTGCCATTTAAATTTCTATCATTATATATATATTGGACTTCACTACAGTTCAGTTGCATTACTACATAGCAGAAATAAAAATTGTATAAAAATCGTTGATGCGTGTATAAAACGAGTGTGCAACAATTGCTGGTCAACTTTTGCAAAAACTCTTCTTGACTTTTTTACAATTTTCAACTTTTATTTACTCGTTGTTTACACTCATTTACGAGTTTTACACAATTTTGATCTTGCAGCAGTTTTACCCATGCGTAAAAACGAAATCCTCTTGCCCTCAAACTAAATAATAGTGCCAATCCAAGGTTTACATCTAGGCCGTTGATAATTTTGTAAATACCGTATTACATGCTATCTATTTTGTATTAAATTCTTATTTTTAAAAACTTATTTCGTAAGTTTTTCCGCATGACAGTTCCGTAATTGTCTTCTTCGACAATATTTTCTTACATAAATTCTTCGACTATATTCAATTTGATGCTTAAATTCTTTTACTTCTGATTAGTGGGTTTTATGAATTATGATTAATGTTATTATTCTTTCATTTAAGTAATTCGTTCATTGATCAGTATTTTACTAAGGCTAGTAGCGATGTAGTAAGTGAAAATCATATCTAATAAGATGATAGGGATTAATTAATTTTTGAAATACTTCTCATGCACTATAGAAATAATATCACTTTTTTTTTTTTTTAAGAACAAGTTTTCTACGGCTTCAAGATTGTACTATGTAAATCATCGAATGCAATCTGCCAACTTTAATTTTCAACTTCCCTTTGCTTGCTTCATGTAATACATTTTTGCCTCTATTAAAAAAAAAAAAAGAAAAAAACCTTGTTCTTCATTGTGAACAAGTATATTCAGATGTTTATTTATACGTACACTATTGAATACAAGTATATATATATGCACACATATATACATGCACATACAATATGTATACTTGTTAACGTAATATATGTTATGTTATATTTTGAATATGTGTGACATTGTTAGAAGGTGTCCTCTGATCACATACACATTTCACATGTAAAGTTCGTTTACAAATAAAATTAACCTTGTAAAAAAATTTATATTCCCTTAGACTAATACAATATGTATTCTTGAATAGCCGTAGTCATTTTCACTTATGTTGTGGGCCTTTTGCAAATAATATTATAGTATTATTGACATTACAATCGTTTTGTACGAAGATTCGTTGACGATCTGTTGTCGCATCCTAGTGCTGCAGATTTTATTAATGTTCTCTTCCTATGCCAACTGCTCGGAAGGTTGACAACATTATAGACACGTTTGATATACTGTATAATATGATATAATTATAATTACATTAGATAATATTGTTTTAAAATAGATTGCACTGAATTAAGTAAACTTTATATTGTATTTAGTTTATTATTGTATTAGATAAAAGATAAATAATATTGTATTTGGTAAAAAATAGTATTGGCCTTTATAATAAATTAAAATAATAAAATATTTTAAATTATAATAATTTTAAAATTTATTTATCTGAAATTTAATTATTTAAATAATTAATTTTTTATTTAAATATTTAATAAGTTATATATTATTCGGTTGTGTGCATGTGGACCACCAAAAAGAACAGCATATGGACCAGAAGAAAATATAATATTTTTTATTGCATTTCCCCCTTTATGCAGCTTAAACCCAAGGTGAGGCACCTTATAAAATTTGGGCAATTAATGCGTTCTTTATGCCGTGTTGTGTGCTCTTTTATGCAATACAGTCCTTCCAAAACCCACGATGTCATGTAGTGCTACCTATATTTTTTTATTTTTGTATCCGAATTAATCTTCAGAGGAGACTATGGCAACCACAACCCATTATCACAGTCTCCCACTTAAATCATGAAAAAATATCATTATGAAGAATCGAACTCAGGACTTCATCGTGGCCTTACCAACTCCCTCCTGAGCCACCCTCGCCACTTAAACCAACCCATTGTGGA
Organism: Boswellia sacra; assembly: GCA_013180625.2. Taxonomy (NCBI): domain Eukaryota; kingdom Viridiplantae; phylum Streptophyta; class Magnoliopsida; order Sapindales; family Burseraceae; genus Boswellia; species Boswellia sacra. The sequence continues at coordinate 3,006 of SNVD02005053.1, forward strand.
TTACGGCAAGTCAAGCATGCCTTATGAGTTTAACCGTCTAACAATTTTATAAATAATTTATGACTATAAAATAATTTTAAAAATATATAGATAATCACAATATAAAATTATAAATAAATAATAACATTCTTAAATTAAAATATTAAGTTATGTATAAATTGATCATAAATTATTTTTATAAGAGCATTTATAAGAATTAGAAAAGTAATAAATGATTCAGACATTTTGCATTAAGGTAAAAGATATAATATTCAGTTTTTTCTTTTTCATGCTGATGAAGATGCCTTAAATTAAGTCTTGAGTGAAAAAATAATAAAAAAATTTAAAGTTTGAATCTAACCCATTCTCAATTTAGACCAAAAAATAATAATCAACCCCTCACTGATCAATCAAACTAAATATAGAAATTTTATGATTGGATTGATTTGAATTAAGATAATTATATATAAATAAAAAGCATTAATTAATTTATAATCTTAATTTGATTACCAATTAATCAAACTAAGAAGAAAAAATTATAAATTTTCTATTTAGTTTGATTAATATAATCATATGCGAACTAAATATAAAATAATTACTTAGTTTATAATTAGGTAATTTACACACACATACACACTTTTTTTAATAAAATAACAATTCTAAAAGTATTTAAATAAAAAATATTTAATTAATATGATATTTAGTAATTATAATTTGAGTATATTATAGTCTTAAAAATCCTTATTTTGTGCATATAATGTTGTATAAGTATTAATAAATACATAACATATAAAAAATAATGATCTACAGAAGATCTATATGAGTGGCAAAGCAATATGGTATATTATATAATTTCTAACATTTGATTTCTTTGTTTTTTAATAGTTCGTTTTGAAAATATAAAAAAGTCATGTTCACGTTAAGTCATCATATATTATTTGCAAGTAAATACTTTTTTTTTTAAAATTTAACATAACATACAAAAAAAAAAATCAATACAAATATTATAGAAATTGTATTTTACCTTTCCTTCTTTTGAATGTATAGTGCCTAGTAAGATGAATTTTAGTGAAAACAAATTAATATTTGTAAGTAAAGAAAACTTATTTAAAATAATATATTGTTTTATAAATATATATCTATGTATTATACCCTTTTCAGTGAGGCCGCTGCTCGATCAACGCTAAGGGATGCTGGAACAGGCAAGGATGCTGGTACTAGTCTCGCTGCTCGAGTTTTATTATTTGCTAACAGCTATTGTACATATATAATATGATTCCTAAATATATAATATAAAATAAATTAACATATAAAGCTCAACGAGCATTCATATAACTAAACCGATATTATTCCTTATAAATACATATAATATAATAAAGTAATATTCAGTATAAAATTCAAATGATACAATACATCACGATTTGTTTTTTCAAGTTTTAGATTATACGTTACACGTTAAGGTCATTAAGAGTAAGGCTTTTGAAAACATTTTCAGAATTCATAACGAAATTTAAAGAACTGAATATTATCATTCCATATATTTAAAGTTCGAACAATTTAAATTACACTATTTTTAAACAAATTAATACCTGGAAATTGAAAATCAAAATTAAATATCAAAAGGAAGTAAATATTGATTTGATTACTCAACTTAATGCTAAGATCATTAAATGGTTTAATGGAATAGTCAAATTATAATTATAATTATTAATTTCAAATCTAATTAAATGATTATTTAATTATTACTAAAATAAATAAATAAATATTTGTTTAAAATAAAATAAATACTTATGCTTTAGTAAAAACAAATTAATAATTTAGTTTAAAATTTTCAATCGTGTCACTATTGCGATTAAATTTTGTTAATTTATATCATCGCAATTAATTAGTTAATTGCAACTATTGTAATTAACTACTTGTATTTACAAATCATCTAAATACTTTGTTTTAAATTATATGTAAATTTTAAAAGAATTTATAGCAAAAATAGCACGAAAATAGTTAGCCCTTAATTCCATAAGCATATAAAAGTTGGAAAACGATTCAAATTAAATTCATTTTATCATTTTAGTAAATAAATAAATAATCATACTCATAATAAATATCCATACAATATATAACTTTTCAAAATAAAGATAAAAATAATTTACAAATTATTAATTTTATTGAAATTAATTCTATATTATTAATAGATTTAAATTAATTTATATTTTCCATTTTTCTAGTTTATATTTTTTAAAAGATAAATTCGAAACAGTAAAAAAAAATTTAATTATACAGAATGCAATAATTTTGAATTTCTTTAAATGATAGGTTTGTTTTCTAACCGGGGAAAATATTAATAATAAAATTAGCATGGGAAAATCAATATAATTTTTTTTCCTTGAAATTTAAACATAAAAATGGCATACTTTTAAATTTCTAAGTTATCACGATTTGAAACTCAGTTATATAGAATAATATCAAAAAACGAAAAGGTGGCAAAAGGGTATAATTTTGGCAATACAAAAATTTGTTTGGAATAAAAGGTTGATTAAAACAACGTTGCTTTCAAGATTCACTTCCATCTAAAAAAAAAAAATAGACGAAGCCATAGCCAAATGTAATTAAACAGGGCAAGAGAATGTGCAGAATAATTATAATGAAATAATTATTTAAATACAATTTTAATTCAGTAATGAATTTTTAATATAAGTATTTATTAGTTATATTTATTATTACATAACCAGATATTTAATCCTAACATTGTAATGTAAATATCATAAATTATTTTTTATTTGTTAGAAAATTCAGAGAATTAAATATTGACTAAAATATAATTTAAAATTTGGATATTCAGTTATTTCATAATCGAATGATGTTGTGTATATGATAAAAATTAATTATTCTTAAGTTTTCTTCTTTTTTATTCATTTGTTTCTCCTTTTTCTCATTTGATTTTTTTTTTTTTTGGTTTATATCTCGCTACCGCAAATATTACCCATGGTAACATTAGTTTTGTGGCATTTTGAAACAAATGCCACAAAATGTAAATTTCCTCCAGCAATTGTTATGAAATGCTACAACTATAATTTAAAAAGATAATATTTTATTTGTTAAATGATATCTTTTTATATAACATGGCATTTTTGTTTCGGTGAATGCTACTGTTGACTCTAAATCCATAACATTTTAAAAATGGTTCAGGGGAGTTGTGACTCAAAAAACGGGGGGGGAGGGGAATATTTCATTTCCCTCCAAGAAAGTTGTTTTATTTTCCCGCACCTGCCTGTCTCAAACCCCAATCTCTCTGTTTCTTTTTAGTTGTCTGTCTATTGAATTGTTCAATCCTTAATTATCCTCAGCAAAAGCCTATGAATCATCATCTTATTTCTCTATTTATCTCTCCTGGAAGGGCTTTCGATTTTTCGGTTATATAAAAAGATAATTTGTTTCGTTTGAGGAATTTGTGCATTTGAGTTGTTTGCTCTTCATGATCTGATATTTTTTTTTTTAACTCAATTAACAGTTTGAGTATTGTCTGCAGCAAAGTTACGGTATTCCACTGCAGCAAGCATCCAAGTTGTGGCCTTTGCCATGATTACTTGAATTTTTTTCTCTTCTTCGGTGGGTCAATCATAAATAGAAGTGGCCTCGTCCTCGTCAGTTGTGTGCTTGATTAGTTGGCTAGTTATTACTCGGCTAAGCAAAAGTAAAAATAATTTTAAATTATTATATTTTAAAATATTATATTATATTATATTATTAAAAGATTTAAATTATACAACTTTATTTTTTGTTCCAGTTTTTGACAATAAATACTGCAAACATATATAAATAAATAAATATTTAAATTATTATTTTATAGAATATTTAAATGAATTATTTTAATAAATAAATATAATTTATTAAATATTTAAATAAAAAATTAATTATCTAAAAAATTAATTTAATATAAATAATTTTTAAAATTATTATATTTTAAAATATTTTATAATGTTATATTATATTATATTATATTATTAAAAGATTTAAATTATACAACTTTATTTTTTGTTTCAGTTTTTGATAATAAATACCGCAAACATATATAAATAAATAAATATTTAAATTATTAGTTTATTGAATATTTAAATGAATTATTTTAATAAATAAATATAATTTATTAAATATTTAAATAAAAATTAATTATCTAAAAAATTAATTTAATATACATAATTTTAAATTACTATATTTTAAAATGTTATATTATATTATATTACATTATATTATATTATATTATATTATTAAAAGATTTAAATTATACAACTTTATTTTTTGTTTCAGTTTTTGATAATAAATACCGCAAACATATATAAATAAATAAATATTTAAATTATTAGTTTATTGAATATTAAATGAATTATTTTAATAAATAAATATAATTTATTAAATATTTAAATAAAAATTAATTATCTAAAAAATTAATTTAATATACATAATTTTTAAAATTATTATATTTTAAAATATTTTATTAATTTTAAACCATTTTTATTATTGTAAGGAATTTAATATAGTTAAATACAACCTTTTATCAAACACAGTATTGTATAATATTTATACAATACAGTGATAAACCAAATACAGTATAGAGTTTACTCAATCCTATACTATACAATTTCATACAATACTATCCGCTACAGTAATAATTACACAATCCTATACGGTGCACCAAACGCAGCCTTAGTGTTAATCAAAAGGTGCAGCTAAAAATAGATAGAGAAAGAATGTTCGGGAAGAGAAATTATTCAGATGGTAAGCACCACTGCCATGGCTAGCTTCGTATTCAATTACTTTATGGTAGTATTAGTTTTGCATTGTAAAGCTTCCGTTTCTTTCCCTTTATCTCTTCAGTTAAGACTTTTGTTGAGTATGCAACCAAAGTTCTATATTGGCTAGACATAAAAAAGATCATGGGCATATAAGTGTGGACAAGCATTCCATTTGTATGAGGCCTTTTGGGTAGAATTCAAAAGCAAATCCATAAGGACTTGGACCTAAAATAGACAATATCATACCAATGTGGAGTTTTGGGCTGTCCATAGTAATCCAACAAATGGTATCAGAGACCAGGAACAGACTTAACCAGGAGAATATGTGATGAAAATTCTCAGACCCAAATAAAGGTGGTGAGCCCCCGGATCCGTGGTTGAGCTCTATTTGCCAATTTGACAGAGCAAGCTCTCGAGATAGCTAGGGCCTTGATGAAGCAGACGGATGGCTCTCGAGGTAGACAAAGGCCTCGATGAAGCAAACGAATGAATGAACATTTGAGGTAAGGCTCAGAAAAGAAAAAAAACATACAAACTTCGTTGTTATTATCCAAGGAAGAAATGACTGCTATTTTGCCAAGTATGATAAGGTATCATAAGATTGTTCCATCTCTTTGTTATTATAAGCAAAAATATTTATTTTTCTGTTATTCAATAAATTTTCGTATTTATTTATTTCTTCGGTGGTTGAATTTCTTAGTTTTGTCTACATCATATAAGTAAGTAACAATCATGAAACTTAACTAGAGAGTTCTCTTTTTTGAGGTTTCATTCACTCAATTCAATTTCGCATCTCAAGTTACGTTATACTTCCCATTCTAGTCAAGATGGTCAATCTTCTACCAGAGCATCTTCTACATAAATTTGTTTAAATGATGTTTCTTTGTCTGTGTTTGCTCATTTGTATCTCAGCTATTTACTGGTTTTTCTCCACCAAAGTTTCTGCTCCTCGTACCAATTTAAGATATTCTTTAGCATGTTTCGGCTACCAAGCTATAAATAAAATCTTAGTTGGTGACATGTAAATCCCTAGTTTCCATGGACAGTATTTTGTGTGGTAGAAAGTCTCAGCTCACAAAGCAAATATAGATGGAAAAGTTAATATAGAATTGAAAGATACCTGGTCTACAGCTTCAACCACCATACAAGACAGTTTCTTAGCACGTGTTTTGTCTGCACTAACTTTCTTAAGGGTATTTCTTATTGGTTCCATATCATTGTGCTTGAAATACACAATGGCGCTTTTACAGAGATAAAGGCCATTTTGTATTTCCCACGGACTCCCTCATCTCTAGAAGAGGAAAAGCAGGAGAAACTTTTTATACAGAACAATCTATACCAAAATTGCAAAGCAATTATTTAAGGACAAAAGCTCTAAGCCCACGTTAAATTATATGAGTTACCAGTATAAATATGCCGCAATGAACAAGACAGATAATATGGTTTAAAGAATACTATCAAATATCATAATTTCGGAGGAAAAAGAAACCATTGTGGCTTAAATCAAATATCAGAATAAAAAATTAGGTGGGGAAGTATTGTATTGTGGCTTAAACCAAATATTAGAAATTGGGGGGAAAGCCGTTGCGGCTTAAATAACTGCTAGAGCAAAAGAGATTAATTCGGTAGTATGAGGGAAGAGCAACATCAATTAGGTGATACAATGAGCAGGCATCTCCATCAGTAACCATATTTTCTATGGACAATGAAACATGAATAGGTTAAAATTGATTTAAACATATGGAAGAATTGTGTCAGAAATAGTTGTGAACTTCGAGACTTATTATCATAAAACTACTAAAGTAATCCAATAAAACAAGAAGAAATTTAAATTAGCAAGAATGTTGTTTTACTTTTTTCATTGTCTGATCCCGGATACCATGACTTGGTTGCAAACGGGGCTTCACCTTCAAAGGAGAAAAACTGATATACGGCCTGCAAGGCCATTCAAGATCAAATTGTCGGGGTCTGAGTTGTGTGTTTTCCTTGAGGACCCTGAGTGCCTCTTTATGATTTTCTTTTTCCTTCGCTTGCGAGTCACGAGGTTATCTTCATCTGCCCCAGGCGAACAGCAGCTGCACCACCACAACCATTCCCCAAAATCCCAACAACACCCAAGCCCCAACCATCATAATAAACCCACGGAAGGGGCCCTTATCATCGCAAGCCATCATCAATCAAATCTTAGTCATCGTCACAAACCCACCATACCCATCGTCAAAGACCCATATTCATATCCTGTCTTCAAGTCCTTCGAGCACACAAATCATAGTCAAACTCAATTCCAACAGTTCAAAAAGTCTGGTTTCATCTCCAAAAACAAAGAACTCCAAAATAGAGCTCAAGTTCAACACACAATTGAATTCAGCAAATAATTACAAAAACTATTGTGATCCAATGACATGTTGATAAACCATGCAACCTTTCGAAAACGAATCAATTAACCCTACAAAAGCACTAAAATCAAACCTAGATCCTAATGCGACAAGTTAGAGCGGGAAAACCCATTGGTCGGAATCCGGAAAGAGCCCGATCTTAATCTGGGTAAACCAAAAGATAAAGGGCATTACAGAACCTGAAGAATCCACGTCAAAGAAGAAGATTTACCTCAGTGGAACTAGAGGTTGAGTCAAAGTAGCACCGTGGAGACATTGAGTCGGAATCTGGGTCTGATGATTGATTCTTGGCTGTTGGATCGAAATCTCGGTGATGGTCGTGGAGAACAAGGTGGTAGCGAAAGTGGAGGAGCATGATTTAAAGCCGTTGTACGGTTTTCGTTCAAGCCAGTTGGAGATGGGTTTGCAGCTATGAGGCAAGGAGACGACAGCGGAGCAGCGAGACAAGAAAGTTGAGAGAAAAGAGAGTTGAGAGAACGAGATTTGGCAGTTTACAACTTCTATATTTTATGCGTGGTTTGGTTTACAACTTCTGTACAAAATAAGCAGACGATCATTCAAACTAAAATGAATAGTAAATTTGACTAGAACATATAAAACAGTATAAAACGTTTTCGATTTTTTTAAGTCGTTTATGATTGTTATATGTTTGTTTATCATATTTATACGTTTATTTATTACTTCTATAAATTTTAGCTCTCTCTCCAAAATAGATAGTAACTTTGTTTATGACCTTTTATATATTAATTGATGATTTTTATTTGTAATTTATGACTTTTGTCTGAAATCACTAAAGGTTTATTTGGGAAAAATAAACAGTAAATTTGGCTACAAAATATGAAATTGAATAAAGCAGTTTACAATTTTTTAAACAGCAATGCTATTCATACAAACTTTCTTTTACAAACTGATGTGGCTGCTGGTTGGCAGTACCCCATCAATTGCCATGTCATCAAAACTTATTATTAACTTAAACCTTATTTTTCTTTCCCGTTTATTGTTTTCTTCTCACACCGTTAACCTATTTTCTCTTCAATATAACTTGTTTCGTCTTCCATGCTAGTATCTTCCCTAGCTGCTGCAATTCTCAATTTCACTTTAGAGCATCGGCTTCAAGAGATCTTTGTTTTATCAATTTTTCAGAGATTGAGCAGCTTGAAGAAAGTTGGATTTAGTGAATTTTCTTTCTCCACTTGTTTGGGAACATCTGAGATAGGTGAGTGTATTTTTGTTCTTTGTTGTTTTGTTTGTCAAGAAGTGAAATTAAAGAAGCATAGGTATTACAGGAATTGAATTGAAATCTGATACCATCACAAGACTGATTATTTTTTTCTATAATTTTTTTACTGTTTGATCCAGTTTCTTACGTATATCGATTAAAAAAACTTTCTTAATTCAATAGACTCTTCTTGCCCTATTTTTGATGCCAGTGCTAATTGTATTGTTTGTTGTTTCTCTTTGTTTATATATATATATATAAACACCTTTACAATCAACTCTTTGTGTGGGACATTTTCATAGGTCAATAAGAACTCTATATGTTTTTGTTCTTTGCGACTGAAACGGCCTGGGAAAGAGAAGATTGATAATCTATATAAAAATATTGCCAAGGAAACCATAGTACCACGTAACTCAATTCGATTTGATAAATTTTTTTATTGTAAACAAGTCTCAAAGCCTACCTACATTTTACCTCTCAAATTTAAATCGAAATCGGTGAGTGTTTTGTAGTGTTGGAAGAAAATACTTCTTGCCTTATTTTTGATGCCACTGATGATTATATTGTCTACTTTTTTCTCATTGTTTGATCCAGTTTTTACGTGAATGGGATAAAATAAAATTAATAATCCAACAAATTTATCACAATTCTTCTGTTATTTATTTATTCTTATTTGTTATTTGACAAACTTCCTATATAATTATATTGATAAAATAACATAGCATTGGAACTACTATGTTCTGTGAGACATGTTTTAAAACTAAAATACAGTTTGTATGAGTAGCATTTTTGTTGGTTGGAAAATTTTGACAATTGCAGTTTTGTTATATATTCATATCATAACACAATTGTATTATTTTGCATATTTTATTTTCGCAAAAATTGCTAAAAAATCTTTATGTTATCTTAAGACTAGAATACCATAATATCAAGGCTATTTGATGATTTGCCAAGGTCTGTATTAGATGGATATCTGTACAAAAGTGGAACTTAAAAAACACCTTGTGAGCTAGGAAGTCGATTTATTCATCAACATGCTTAGGCTATAAAAAAAGAGTCAAGTTCATTCGTGTTTGTGCTATGAGGAAGTCAAAGAACAAAGAGTGTAAATGATTGGATTGTGTTAGGAGTCAAGGCAGTTAAATTTAACAAGCTAAATGATAGCATATCGAAGGGGTGAATTTGGATGAATGAAAATAGTAGACTAAAGAGTTTGTGTTGGTGCCCTAAAATGTGAGTAGTGCTTAGTTGTTGTATTATTTGTGTGTGGAAGATCGTGCTTCTTGTAGTTTGTCATGCATGTAAATACTTGTACCATTGTAGTTTGTCTTGTGTGTAAATACTTTATGAAGATGTTTAATAAAATATGCAAGAATTAAGCTTTTGTTACTTGTTTTGTTCATCTTAGCTTGCTGATTTGACTGTGAGGTATATGTCCTTGGTTATTTATGTTGTATTATATAAGTTATTCCATGTTTTGTTTTCTATTTCAAAAATATAGTACAATCGCTTCTATTCCGAATAATTTTTGCTCCTACCTCTAAGTTGGGTGAGCAAAGAAATTATATAATAATTTTTTTGAATTCTTCGTCAATGAAAATTGTTTAATCATTGCACAAGTTAATAAGGTTAGAGTAGGTAAAAATACTAAAAGTTATTTTTGAATTGATTTAATTGTTACGTAAAATAATATGATTAATTATTCTTTGTTTAATATCCTACATAGTCAGCCAACACATATATTAATCTTTGTTTATTGTCCAATATAGTCAGCCCTGTATGGGTGTCAATGCTAAATTTCGAGGAATGCCTTTTTTAATCACGCTTTTCCTTTCTTTTTTTTTTGTTGAGAACTTTACTCAATAAATATTGAGTCTATACAATAATTTAATTCTGGACATTAGATTTGAAATATAAATCTTACCAATAATCATAACAATGTTATACATGAAACAACTGTTTAATAATTTCAGAAACAAAATTAACTGCCCAATATAACAAAAACATTGTCAATGTAACCATAAATAGTCCAATCTATGTAGTGATTTGATGATGGATTACTTCTTATTCCAAGAACCTGTAATAAGATATAACCGTTACAACTTTCTGACTCATTTAATTAAAAAAAATAAAGAGACTAATTCATAAGTTGTTTTAAATCTTCAATAACGATTAATACTTACATGGAAACCACAAATTTTCCTTTCATCTTGGTTTGCTTTCGCCTATGCTTCTATGGTTTTGTTGCGACAATGATCTTTCTTGTATATGTTATAAAATTTGTATAATTATATAGAAGATAAAGAAATCGATGTATCACGTCATTATATAAATATACGTACTTGTTCTTGCTGTCTATAAGTTTGTAATCTATGAGATGAAGCTTGCAATACAGTGTGAATACCATGAGTAGTCCTCAATAGAAAGTGCTGACCCTAAGGAGAAAACAAATCACATAATTTTTATTATAATACATAAATTTTAATCATATTAGAAGCATAATTACAGGGAAAAATAAGTATACCTGTAAGCTATTTTCACGTAAAGGCATAGAAAATATTTGGTTTCGATCTGTATCCGTGACCGTAAACTTGTAACGGAGGATTGATAACCTCTGCAAGGAATAAATCTGTAGGTACAACTCCAGGTACAGGTTGAAGAATTTCGGGATCCTAACATTTTTCATAATAATAAAAAAAAATTACACAACTATAATAACAAATTAAGTTTCATAAATGTATATCTTGAACCATATAAATACAAACTTATTCATTCAAAAAAATTTCATCACCTTATGATCAAGACTTTATTGTTTATGGTATACATTAGCATCACAATTCGAAGGTTGTGTATCACCGAATTTGATAGTTTCATCATTTTCTAGTTCATTGAAATCCTATAATACGCAGAAGAAACAATCAGAATAGTAATAAAAAACTTACTCAACAATATATAGTTTCTAATCGCCACTAATTTTTTAGCAGTTGCTTGCTTTCGGATTTTCTTTTCTTTAATTTTTCGAACATCTTGCTCAACCTTAGATTGTCTTCTTTTAAATGGAGGCCGACCTTTGCTTCAAGCTGCTTGTGGAGTAAGAATTTTACAACTCTTATCTTTTGAAGTATCATCATGCTTTTTTTCTTCATTGCAAAGTCTTGTTCTTTACCGCAACTACCATAACTCTCATTCAATATTAAGTTTTTCTCAAGATCATTCACCACCTCCATCACCATGTTGCACTTATCCTGACTAATTGATGCCAAATCCGTAACATCATAAAATAAATTGCACATTTGGTCAAATCGTTTTGCTTTAGGCTTCATGCTTCAATTATTGTAACTTATTTTTACTTTGCTATGACATCTTCTTAGATCTTTCCTCCACTGCCTTAGAATGAACTTATCTGGAACTTCAAAAATTTTCATATGAATCAAAGCCACAATTGCATGACGACATAAAATTTCTCTAAACTCAAACAATTGACAACTGTAATTAACATTCAAATCAACCTCATTTAATTGAACCACAAAAGAAATACGACGTTGAATCTCTCCAATCATCATATCTTCATTTATTACAAACTATAACCATTCTGCTTGGAAGAAGATAATTCACAAAAAATTTTAGCCGCTAACTCTTATTGAAACTCTTTAAATTTGGCAATTGTATAAGCATCTTGAAATTGTTTCTCCATGGCATAGTGAGTGATACAAGGGACTCATGAATTCAAAGAGCTAAAATCTAGTTGATTTTCTTTTTCCACCTTATCTCGTAATGCATTCTCATACTGCTCCACAAATTGTTTTAAGGTTGTTTTTGAATTCACATACCCGTCGAAAAAAGCATGCATGCTTTCTCTACATTTGTGTGGTAGACATTCCTACCCAGAAAGTATCCTTCACAAATGCTGGCACCCAACATTGCCTTTCATTATATAATCCAAGTAACCAGCCACTGTTAAAAAGATTATATTTCTCAGTGAACTCATTCTATCGATTTTCAAATCTCTCAGGTGTCAATGAATCATATACCGCTTTTTGCATAGCAAATTTAATAGAATCATACTCCTTGTAACCTCGTAATTTCTCTGGTATTTTCTTCATTATATGCCACAAGAACCATCTATGTCGTGTACCAGGAAACACCATCTCAATTGCCTTTTGCATTGCCTTATCTTGATCAGTGATTATTGCACTAGGAGCACAATCATTCATACAAGCAAGCCATGACTTAAAAAACCATATAAGTGTCTCAGTATTCTCTAGAGATCAATCCACATCCTTATAGTGTTGACTATCCATGGTGATTGACACCTACAAATGTAGCAAATGGCATGTCATACTTATTAGTTAAATATGTTGTATCAAATGTGACAGCATCACCAAATTCTTTGTATGTCGCTCGACTCCTTACATCTACCCATAGAACATTCTTTAATCGACCCTCTTCATCTAAATCCATTGTATAGAAAAAGTTAAATTTGCCACCTTGCATTTTAAAGAAATATCTCTGAATTGCAGAAGCATCCCTATTGCCAAGCCGCAAACGCTTAACTTTATCATTATAATTCCTACAATTTTTTTCTATAAAATGGAAATTCTCATGTCCACCCGCTTCCACCATAAAAGAATTAAAATTTTTATTTGGCCTTGTCCCAGCCCTATCATTCAATTCCAATCTCCTTTTTACATAATATTTCGTTAATCTATTGCTTTTAAGAAACCGTGCTTTACCTGGAGTATTGAGTTTGTGGTTGTGATTAAGAACAACAGAACAAGTTTGCCACTTCTCATCAGGGCATATAGATGCACCTACTCTAGCCTTATAATCAGGTTTTATTACTAGTGGCTTCTTCAAGGCATTGTTAGAGACAGATTTTGTCTTACCATTACGAGAATAGGACAATGTCACAAATCTCAACTCCTCGTCATCTCCCTTTCTTGAAGATCTTATAACAGTTTCAAATCCCATCTTGTTTCCATATGTTTGGTAGCATTGAACGAGCTTTTCATACGAAGCAAAAACCATTCCGCCATTAGGCCCAATTTTTTCATCTATAGTTGTTGTAGCTTCCATGTTCTTTGTATCGTTCTCCTATTACATTTAAAGGCAAATATACCCAACTTAAAAATTTAAGAATAAAAAAATCGAATCAATATCGACAAAAATAAATATACAAAAAATATAAATATGCCTCATACTGTATTATGTCTGGAACACAATCCTCTTTTAAAAGTAAAAATAAAATTGATGCTCTAGGAATAGATTTAACTTCTCATGTATTATATACTTTTGTTTCATTTAGGATACTATTTAACAAATCAAATGCAATTAAACAACATACACAATTTTAAAAACAATTAAATCTGATTTTTGTTATTGTTTCTAAAATTTATGTAATAAGCTTGATCAAGCAAAAAATTGCATAAATAAAAAACAGGGCAAGAAGTCTATTGAACTAAGAAAGTTCTTTTAATCAATAGACATAAGAAACTGGACCAAGCACGAATGAACTAGGCTCTTTTTTTTTTTAATTTTGTTGGTTAAATAAAATTTGTTAAATAATAAAATTGTGTAATGATATGAATATGTAACAAAATTGTAATTATTAAAATTTTCCAACTAACAAAACTGCTACTCATACAAATTGTATTTTAGTTTTAAAACATGTCTCACAAAACATAGTAGTTCCAATACTGTGTTATTTCATCGATATGATTATATTAGAAGTTTGTCAAATAACAAATAAGAATAAATAAATAACAAAAGAATTATGATAACTTTGCAGGATTATTAATTTTATTTTATTCCATTCACGTAAAAAACTGGATCAAACAATGAGAAAAAGCAGACAATATAATCAGCAGTGGCATCAAAAATAAGGCAAGAAGTATTTTCTTCCAACACTACAAAACAATCACCGATTTCAATTTAAATTTGAGAGGTAAAACATAGGTAGGCTTTGAGACTTGTTTACAAAAAAAAAAAATTTATCAAATCGAATTGAGGTGGTACTATGGTTTCCTTAGCAATATTTTTATATAGATTATCAATCTTCTCCTTGCCAAGCCGTTTCAGTTGGAAAGAACAAAAGCATATGTAGTTCTTATCGACCTATGAAAATGTCCTACACAAAGAGTTGATTGTAAAGGTATATATATATATATATATAGGACAAACAAAGAGAACCAACGAACAATACAATGAGCAATGGCATCAAAAATAGGGCAAGAAGAGTCTATTGAATTAAGAAAGTTTTTTTAATCGATATACGTAAGAAACTGGATCAAACAGTAAAAAAAATTATAGAAAAAAATAATCAGCCTTTTGATGGTATTAGATTTCAATTCAATTCCTGTAATACCTATCCTTCTTCAATTTCACTTCTTGACAAATAGAACAACAAAGAACAAAAATACACTCACCTCTCTCATATGGTCCCAAGCAAGTGGAGAAAGAAAATTCACTAAATCCTACTTTCTTCAAGCTGCCCAATCTCTGAAAAGTTGATAAAACAAAGATCTCTTGAAGCCGATGCTCTAAAGTGAAATTGAGAATTGCGGCGGCTAAGGAAGATACCAGCGTGGAAGACGAAAAAGGTTATACGGAAGAGAAAACAGGTTAACGGTATGAGAAGAAAACAATATCAGGAAAGAAAAATAAGGTTTAAGTTAATAATAAGTTTTGATGACATGACAACAGATGTGGTACTGCCAACTCAGCAACCACATCAGTTTGTAAATGAGAGTTTGTATATTAGTTTATATGAGTAATATTACTGTAGGGTCAAGCTATTTACACGCCATTTTTCTTTATCAACAAATCAACTTACTTAATAAACCCTATTTTTCAATTTAAAATATTTATTTTTTACTTTATAAACCCACCTTGATATCCCTAAACCTTAAATCATAAAATCTAAAACCCTCCCTAAACTCTAAATCCTACTGCCTTAAAATCCTAAGCCTTAAAATTGAAAAAAGCTTGAGGGCCCATTTGCTTTAGTTTTAAAATAAAAAAAAATTGAGCATTTATAAAAAAAGAAAAAATATAATGATAGTTTCTTTAGTTGAATAAATATACAAATATTTTTTAACACGTAATTATAAAAAATATAATAAATCTTTTAAAATTTGATAAAATGATACTTAATATTTTATTACTTTAAAAATACAGGATAAAAAACTTTTCCTAAAAGCCTCGGCTTCTTTTTCTGAGTTTAGGTGGTGCAAATACATAGATTCGATGAGCGTGAATTAAAAAATTTGGATGAAACTGCGGTATTTTTATAGTTTCTGATCGTCCACCAACCATTGTACCTTTTCTCTCATTTTCTCATCTCCGCATCTATCTCCATCTATTCTTCAATTCTCCTCTCTTCTCCTTCAGTCACTTCACTGTAGATACAGATCATGAAAAAAATCCTCCAATGATATTCCAAGTTCTAGCCAGCAAGCAAAAGAGAAATTTGATTTCATTTCTCACTTGCAGCCAAGGCAGCATCATTGTAGTTCTTCCACGGCATGCTCATAGAAAGACATCCTCCATGACATAGCTTGAGACTCCAACTCAAATTCAATTCCATTTCGATTGAAACAAATCAAACATCACTGCTAGTAGAAACCCATGGAAATCACCCAGCAAGAAACCCAAACACAGCAAACACCGATGGTGATAAACGCCGGAGAGCACTTTGATTAATGATTCAGATTCTTTTTTCTTTTTTGTTTTTTGATCTGGAAATCAAACAAAGAGAGAGTGTTGTTTGGCGCTGGGTGATGTCTTCCGATGGTGATGCTGGAGGGAGGGGTGTACGACTTGTTTACATACACAAGCGCCTCCTCAATGCATTGAAAAAAAATATTGAAGAAAAATCGGAGAAAAGAAGCCTCCATAATCCAAATACTGGTCTTCTCTGATGCTAGTGTTGATCATTAATGGGATCTCGCGGTTCTTGGTTGGGATTTTGGGGGGGCTTGCGTTGAACGATGAGGCAGAGGATGAGCAGAACGGAGAGACGGGGGAGGAGGAGAAGAAAGAGAGAGGCGAGCGTCATCAGCGAGGAGATAAAACTCGTTGGTGGGTGCTTTGTTATTTTCTAAACTTTTGAGGGTATAATTGTACTTTCATTTCATAAAAGGGGTTTGTTAGATATGGACAAAAGGGGTTAGTTATATATAGACAATGGAGAGTGAATGAGTTTATTTGGCGAAATTTGGCCTAACATCTGATAAGCGTGAAAGGGTTCTGCCATCCACTGCAAAAGCGCCGACACAAAACGTGTTCTCAGTACACGTCCCTCTTCCCATTGAAGGTAAAGCAAGTTGCTTTTGACCTCATTATTATTACTGGCTTTTCGAGCTTCTTAATTCTAATAATTTCTTTTGTGTGTGTAATTGAAGTGGTAGCCGGAGCGAGAAGATGGCCGATCGATTGACGCGCATAGCTATTGTCAGTTCTGACCGATGCAAGCCCAAGAAGTGTCGGCAGGAATGCAAAATGGGATGTCCCGTCGTCAAAACCGGTCCGTTTGTCTCTCTGGTCTTAACTTATTTTCCGTTTTTCCTTTGATTGAATACCTTAATTGAAAAGCAAACGGGCTTTGCCACGTGATTTTTATTTTTGTACAGGGAAACTGTGTATTGAGGTTACTACTGCTTCTAAGACTGCCTTTATATCTGAGGAATTATGTATTGGATGCGGTATCTGCGTCAAGGTTTGTATATCCATTATTTCCGGTTTCATCGTTCTGTTTTACTTGAAATTTTATCAGACATAGGTTCATTTTCATCTTTCTGCTTCAGAAGTGTCCATATGAAGCAATCCAAATCATCAACTTGCCCAAGGACTTAGATAAAGATACAACTCATCGTTATGGCCCCAACACTTTTAAATTGCACAGGTCAGGTTCTAGATTTCTGAGAGATTATGCAATTGTGGTTTGTTTATTCTTTGATGGTTCAAATTATTAGTGTTACAGGTTACCAGCCCCAAGACCTGGGCAAGTTCTTGGCTTGGTCGGAACTAATGGTATTGGGAAATCAACTGCACTCAAGATTTTGGCTGGAAATCTCAAGCCAAATTTGGGTCGTTTTAATGTAATTTGCTAGATTATTCTATAACTAAATAATTGTGTGATGCTGTCCGCTTGTTTTTTACATTATAGAGTTCTTTTGTTTATTGCAGAATCCTCCAGATTGGCATGAAATTTTGACCTACTTTCGAGGATCTGAGCTGCAAAACTATTTTATTCGCATTTTGGAAGATAATTTGAAGGTACTACTGTCTGAAACATAGTTTTATGTGTATAAAAGCTGTGATTTATGCCATTGTTTTATGTGTATGAAAGCTGGGATTTATGCCATTGCTTGGTAACAGAGTGATAATAATTGATTGGCTGTTATATTGATTTTAAGACTTCTCACTGAAGATATGTTCTTCATATAATAGGCTACTATAAAGCCCCAACATATTGATCACGTTCGAAGAGTAGTTCAAGGAAACGTAGGGCAAGTGCTTGGGCAAAATGATGAAAGAGATATGAAGGAACAAGTTTGTGTGGAGCTTGAACTGAACCAAATCGTAGATCGTAATATTGGGGATTTATCGGGTGGAGAACTGCAACGATTTGCCATTGCTGTTGTTGTGCTAAAGAATGCAGAAATCTATATGTTTGATGAACCTTCCAGTTATCTTGATGTCAAACAGAGGCTTAAAGCTGCCCAAGTGATTCGATCTTTGCTTAGACCTAACAGGTTTAGTTCTTTGTCTTCAAAAATTTGAATTTTTCTTGCCTAAGGGATAACAGACTAATTAGTAATTTATCCTTTGATGCTTCAGCTATGTCATTGTTGTGGAGCATGATCTTAGCATTCTGGATTACCTGTCAGATTTCATTTGCTGCTTATATGGGAAACCTGGTGTATATGGAGTTGTAACACTTCCCTTCTCTGTCAGAGAAGGAATCAATATTTTCTTGGCTGGATTTGTCCCTACTGAAAACCTAAGGTTTCGCAATGAATCTTTAACCTTCAAGGTACAGCTTTTATTATGTTGTTAGACACGTAGTGTCCTTCGATTTACATGTTTTTTTTTTTGGTGATTCATCTGTTTGCTTTTTCCAGGTTGCTGAGACTCCGCAGGAGAGCACGGAGGAAATTGGGACATATGCCCGGTACAAATACCCCACCATGACTAAAACGCAGGGCAATTTTAAGCTTCATGTGAATGAGGGCGAATTTACCGATTCGCAGATTATAGTGATGTTGGGTGAGAACGGGACAGGGAAAACAACCTTTATCCGGATGCTGGTATTGTTTCATTTCATCCCCCACTAGATTGCTATGCAGAGTCCCAGCCTCATGATTAAATTGAGTAGTCCATCTTTTTGGCTATATCTGCAGGCCGGTTTATTGAAACCTGACAGCGTAGAGGGTTCTGATCTGGAAATACCAGAGTTCTATGTCTCATACAAGCCTCAGAGTATTAGCGCGAAATTTGCGTCTACAGTTAGGCACTTGCTTCATAAAAAAATACGTGATTCATATACTCACCCTCAGTTTGTGTCGGATGTGATGAAGCCTCTTCTTATTGAGCAATTGATGGATCAAGAAGTTGGTACTCTCTCAGGTGGAGAATTGCAAAGGGTTGCATTATGCCTGTGCCTTGGAAAGGTAAACTTTTTCTAACTTCTTATTAGACGGGTGATAGGAATGTTGAAGCTTCTGGGTGCAGGATGAAAAACACATGCACACAGACACAAAGGATGTTTTGTTGTGTTCTTTTTGTAGAAACATTGGGTATTGGGGAAAAAGTAGGAAAGCTGTGAAGGAAAACGGTGATCACAAAGTATTGTAGTCCCATGGTGGATTTAAGCATTTTTAAAATTCAACCTTTTCTTTCGGCAGTATTTTAAAGGCTTTACCAAAAGCTCTAGGGTGATGAGACTACGGACTGGTAGATGAATGTTACACCATATCTTTTACAGTCTTGTTCATTCTAAGATTAGCAATCTATTTTCAGCTAGGATTGTGCCATTTTATTGATGGAATAAGCATTGCAGAGTGTTGCTTCATCTTGGATGTCTGCCTTGTAAATTTAAATTTTAATGCTTGTGTCTGTTTAATTTAGATTGTGATTTTGTTTTTAGCCTTCTTTGGTCAGATTTCAGGCAGCCTAGTAATTTATCGGTTAGTTGTTTGGGTTTCTGTAATCATTTTTTCTACTAAGTGTTTTGTTTTGTTTTGTTTTTTAACTTGTTATTTGAAGTTACCTCGTTTTGTTGCTATTTGCACTTCTCCAAGTTTACACCTTATTTATACAAGATATTTCGGGGGTTTATGTTGAAGGGTGTATACATTTTGGGAAATATAAATATAAAGCACTTGTCATATTGGCAGTGGCAATATTTTTGTTTCACACTCTGTGGAGATTTTGTTGTGTGGTACTAATGCTCTGCAGAGAGTCTTGTATTTGGATTTGGTTTAAAGGGATAAATACTTTATTAAAAGCGCCGACAAGGCATGAAAAATCAGTGTAGCATTTTATATCTCACACAGAAAATTCCTGCGAGATAATGTTAGCTCTAAAACTGTTGCTTATTTTTGTTATTATTATAATCTAATGGACACTTTGCCTTTCTTGCAGCCAGCAGATATTTATCTTATTGATGAACCCAGTGCATTTCTTGATTCTGAGCAGCGTATTGTTGCTTCAAAAGTTATTAAGAGGTTCATCTTGCATGCACAGAAAACTGCGTTCGTGGTTGAGCATGATTTTATAATGGCTACTTATCTCGCTGATAGGGTTATCGTGTATGAGGGAATGCCATCGGTGGGCTGTACTGCAAATTCTCCAGAGTCACTGCTGACTGGGATGAATCTTTTCTTATCTGTGAGTTTCACTATGTTTCCTTATACATTTTGGCCTATACTTTATAAGCGGATAAATAACATGATGATGGTATGCAAAATTTGTTTCTTTATATATTTTTTGCCTACACTTCATAAGCGGATAAATAGTTGCTGTTGCACTTCATGCAGCATTTGGATATCACATTTAGGCGGGATCCAACAAATTACCGACCAAGAATTAACAAATTGGACTCTACCAAGGACAGGGATCAAAAGGCTGCGGGATCATATTACTACCTGGATGATTGAAATATGAGTTAACAGGTTTAGTTTTCTTTTTATTGGTTTGTCTATCCTGCATAGGCGGACGTACATGGAGACCAGAGGGGGCCCGTGCCCCCCCTAAAAAATTTAAATTTTGTTATCCCCTTATGTTTCAATAGCAAAATATACCCTCTTATATATGCCTAACTTTCACCTAAAATTCATTCTTTCTAGCAGCCGCCTCACTTCACCTAAACTGTCTTGTCGCTTTTCCACTCTACAAAAGCTGCTACAGCACACAAAAGACAAATTCTTTCATTTTCTGTTAAGTTTATTATATTTCATATTTTATTATTTTATTTCATACATAAAATATTATTCACTTTTTTTTTATAATGTTTTTCTCCTATAATTTGCAGATTTTTTTTTTTATCAAATCTTTGTTTTTTCTTGCGTAGATAATCTACACTTGACACATAATTAATAATTTTCTCCTACCTTCCAAGCAAATTTGTACCATGATCATTATTATAATTAATTTCGACCGTTATATTTTTTAAATAAAATTTATGTATATTTTTTTAATGCTTATTTATTTATTTTTAATGCTTCACTGTTGGCTAATTTTAGAAGCATAATGTTGCAATGAAAATAACGAGATATTGTCTGACTTTTTACTAAACCATTATAATGAATTAATTAAATAAAAGCAATGATTTGGATATTTCATACTAATACTAAAAGATGGAGAGTTAACTTGATGATGATTTTCTTATTACTTTTTTGATTAATTGACCTTTATCGTGATGTCAATCAAAAGCTGATATTAAATTAAACTAATTAAATTCAGTCTCAAATCTCGTAGTTTCAAAACTTCTTCATCTTCTTTATTGGTTTAATTTGAGAGGTTTTTTATTGTTTAATTTGTTTATAGTCTTTTGAATACAAAATAATACGATCTTTAATTTTTTATCGATTATTGAGAGATATTTTAAAAGAAAATCTACTTTTGAATTGGCATCAAGTCGAAACACAAGTGCTAAAATTTCAAAACAAAATTGTGTTAATATTAATTTTACAAGATTTGCGACTTAGAATTCGATAATGAAGTAATCTTGCAACGTTTTCAAAATATAAAAACAAGTGAAGGAGGATTACGATTTTGTATTTGTTGAATAAATTAACTATTAACTTTTAATATTTTATATTTTACTTTATTGTGTTAAGATTTATTGTAACGGGTAAGGTTGATTATATCCCCTTATTTAAGTGTATTTTTTTTATTTTTCAATGAATTTTATTTTTTTTATTTTTTTATCATAAAAATTATAAATATTTGAAAATGCTATGGCACCCCTCCTGTGACAAATCTCTAGGTCCGCCACTGTCCTCATCCTATTGTACTCTCTCAGGCACCTTTGAGATTAACTGGAGTTTCCAAGTTATTTGCTCTTGCTAGATCTTCAGAAGCTATGGGTGTGAGTGGAAGCTTAATATGGGATACCCGTGCCGATGATGTGTTGGCAGATGACGAGTCCTTAGAGCTGCTGAGAGATGATGATATTTTATTAATATTAGGGAGGAATTGCTATTAATATTATTAGAGAATAATATTAGGTTACCTTTGAACTCTTGTCTTATATAAAATATATAGCTAATAAAACGGATTTATTTATTTTAATTTCTTGGGTGGCGATTTGAAGAGCAAAAATTAGAATTGAATGGAATGCAATTATAAGACTGAATTCGATAAATAGCTTGTTTGCCAAGTAAATTGGTTTACAATACTTTTTGAACGGTGTAATACAAGTTGTTTACATCTTTTTAAACTGATCCTTCCACTCCAACACAAACAAACAAATAAGTTCTACACAAACAAATATATAAGTTAATAAAATTTACGATGGCTATAATTCAAAGACTAAAAGAAATGAAAAATGCGAACGTTTCCTTTTTCTAAGATTTAAACTTTGATTTCGTGGTTAGGTGTCCTGTTTTTTTTTTTGTTTGAATAAATATACTAACCAAAATTATTACAAATAAATATACTAACCAAAATTCAAGGGTGGCAATAAAAAAAAAATTAGAAGGAACTTTTGGAAAAAATTTTCAAAATTGCATGGAACGAACCTGGGATAGGAAGAAAAAAGTTGATAAGCCAACCCGCTTGGCAATCCCTAACGGTTGTTCAGCAATAAACTATAAAAGAATAATAAGTAGAAAGCTGTTTAAATAAAACAATAGAAATCCAACAATGCATTTAGTTTATCAAGTAATCGAATAAAAAAGAATTGTTGCTGTTGTCATTTATGAACTTAGTTCTATGATACATCAGGTTGTATGTAAAATTTATATTAAAATTTTTTAAACTGGTATTATTCTTTTTAAGTATTCATAACCTTGGTAACCACGAGGACATGTAGAGCAATTTTTGCTGTTTGTCGTATTATAGTATGCAATATATATATATATATATATATATATATATATGGGAGGGGATTTCTTAACACAAAATTTTGACATAATTTATTAACACAAATTTATGATTCTTGATCTTACCAAATCTAATAGTTGAGATTAAAAGTCGAAAAGTTATATTTAATGTTGCCAACTTATCAGTCATCTTAGCTATTGAAGTTTGTAAATCAATACCTAAAAAATTGTCTTTTTTATCTTTGTGTTTTTTGTAATGCAAAATGGACTTGGAAGATTTCTTAAATTTGATTATAACAACGTACAATTATTTTAGTCAAATTTTTTATCTTAATTGTGTACAGGGGCGGACCCAAAAATATTCCTTTGGTTGGGCTAAATTAGATATATTTTCTAATGAAAATTAATGATATATAAGATTTAACTCATAAGGTGTGTTATTTATTTATTTTTTTAAATGTTATTAATCAGGATGTGCCCATTCTTTATATTTATAAAAGTTATATACTTTATCAAACAAAATTAATTCAAGTCAACACTTAATCTGAGCATTGTGAGATCAAATTTGGTTCAATAATTCTACAATATTGAAATAAAGGTAAAATCAACAATTTCTATTTTATAATTAAAGATTAAAAAGGAAATGATAATTGATCACCTATTGCAAAATCAAATTAGTGAAACATAATATATCTCATTTGTTGCTACTTATTACAATCTAACCTATAAATATTATTTATGAATTGTCAAAACTAATTTTGTTAGTATGCAATTAATATACTATTCAATTGATCTCACCTTTTAAAATCCTATTATTAATAATACATTTTATAATAAAATGTAATCATGGCTTGGATTAAATTAAATGTTCGAAATTATTTTAGGAATATATCAAGTTATTAATTTTTATATGATCAACCTTGAAACAAAGAGAACTTCTGTTATTATTTTTACAACTAAAAGTACTAATTTGTATATATATATATTTTTAACTTTATGGATGTTGCAACAATTTATAAAATCGAAATTTCCTTTTTTTTTTTTTTTAAACCTTTGCCAGGCCCAGCCCCCATCAAGGTCCACCCCCGGTTGTGTATCAAATACTGATGTATTACATTTATTCAAAAGAAAATCAAGGAAAAGTTGAGATTAAAAATAGTTAAAAAAATTATAATTGATGCTATGATTAATCAAATTTTAACCTTAGTGAATGGACACTACAAATGGGTTCCATGGCAACTACATATCCACCTTGAAAAATTAATTAAACTTACCTTTTTAAATATAAACGGCAAAATAGTATCTGCTATTAAATATGACTATCAAAGCTAATATTTTTTATCGTAAAATTATTATTCAAACTATTAAATCTATGCCATTGAATGTTACTGACTTTCTACGGCTCCTAGATCAATAGCATATCTATTTTTGCCGTTATATCCTTTAAAGAAATATTTTGAAGCCGTTAAAAGTATGTTTTGTTGTAGTGATATCAAATCACAGTAATAAAAATAATTGTCGACAATCCTTAGCACATCAAATGCTTGGATCCTTTCTAGATGATGTATGGTTCTTCCTTACCGACACGAATCTAGTTAGGAACCTTGATTTGTTGTAGACATATGGTGATTGGCACATTGGATGCTTGAACCCATTTTCAAGAAGTGGTATAAATATTGGTAACGAAACAAATATAATTCATATAACTAAAATGGGTTAATTATCCTTATTTGAAATATCAAGGGCGGATCCCCTAACCATAGCCTTCATTGTTATTGTGTTAATTCCTCTTGTGTTTTAATTATTCTATTGTTATGAACTTTTTATTTATTTACTATGGCAGGTTCTACCACCTTATGAAATTGTTCTTTAATTTACTATGGTTGGTTATACCACCTATTTCCATGGATGGTTTTACCTCCTCTTGCTTTTTGTTTTATATTTGAATGGTCGGTAATACCGCCTACCATCTTACATATTATTGATATTATTTTGTCACCTCTTCGAATCATCCATATCACATTTGCTTAGCTTATAATTTGTAACGCTAAAATCCCCTTCCTCGTGGATCGACCCCGGTCTCACCGGGTTTTATTACTTCGACACTCCTATACTTGGGAGGCAATCCTATTTTCGGATGTGTCAAGTTTTTGGCGCCGTTGCCGGGGAAGGTAAAAATTGGCGTACAAAATTGTAAGTATTCTCTTTTCTCATTTCTACTTTTATTTTTCTTGTATGTGTTTCTCTTTTCTCTCCCCATTTCTATTTTTTATTTTTCTTGCATGTACTTATCTTTTGTTTCTCTTTGCATTAGTTGGTAGAATTGTTTGTAGCCACTCATCTTCTTTGGAAAACATGCTCATACCCAACCAAGGACATTAATAGATTACATAAGAACTCATGCACAATCATGCATAGTCTTCCCTCATGATGCAAAATATTTCAACCATGAATCGGATTTCATTCAATTCTTACCCCATTTTCATGGCCTAGATGTTGAAAACCCATTTTTGCATTTGAGAGAATTTAAAGATTTTTGCAATATCTATTGTGACCTAAATTGTAGCATAAACATCTTTAGATTAAAGCTTTTTCCTTTTTCTCTAAAAGATAAAGCTAAAACATGGCTACAAAATCTTAGGTCAAGATCCATTAGCTCATGGGATGAAATGCAACAACAATTTCTTAAAGAATTCTTTCCTCCCTATAGAGCAAATTCTCTCAAAAATCAAATCATCAATTTCACTCAAAAACAAGGAGAGACCTTTTACCAATGTTGGGATAGGTATAAAGCATTGCTTAATACTTGTCCTGATCATGGTTTGGAAACATGGGAACTAGTTTTAATTTTCTATGAAGGTCTTACACATCAAGCTAGGCAAATGATAGAATTATTGTGTGATGGACAATTTGAAGATAAATACCCAGATGAAGCCATGGATTTCTTAGACTTACTAGCGAAAAATGCCCAAAATTGGAATAATGTTGACACCTATGAGGTGCCAAGAACATCTATTAGAGGCATTTATAACTTTAGGGAGAATCATGATCTTCATGCTAAATTTACATCCCTAGCTAGAAAAGTCGAGGATTTAGAAATATGGTCTATGCAAGAAATTGTTTGTCACACTTGTAATTCTAGTGATCATCCAACGGATGATTGCCCAAAGGTGCCTACCTTTAGAAAAAGTCTCCATGACCAAACCAATGTTTTAAACACTTTTCAAAGGTCAAATCCTAATCCTTACTCACAAAATTTTGGATGGAAAAATCACTTAAATTTTGATTGGAGGAATGATAATCATGCACAATTTTACCAACCTCCCTTTCAATCATATCAAAATTCTCAAAAATCTCATGATCATGCATCTTATAAAGATCTTAGAGAAACATTGGATTCATTCATCGCAAAGCAAGAGGCTTTTAATAGTCAAGTTGCTCAAACTATGGCAAACTTGAATGATGCTCTTGAAATACTTGCATTTGCACTTAATACTCATGAGAAAGGAGAGTTTCTATCTCAACTAGAGCCAAACTCCATCAATCCACATGTGAGTAATCCAAGGGGCCAACATCTAGACGAAGATTTGGTAAGTACTCTTCACGAAGGTAAGGTTGATAAAGAACATATTCCTAACCTTTATGAGAAAGATGATGAATCAATCTCAAAGGGTAAGGAAGAAGTTATTAAACCTACATCTAACAAGGAAAATACTGAATCCTCACTTATGCCCTCATATCATCATGAACTTAACCAAAATGTTGGCATTGATGAATTTTTCAAGCATGATGAAAATGAGAACGCTAAGGTGGAAGACTATATCCAAAATGAGAATTTTTCAAGTCCTTCCAAAATCGAGTTAACTAGTTCACTTGAACCAAGTATGCAACTAGTGCCCATTGCTTCCAAAGAATTTTCATTGCTTGATTTTGTACAGGTGAAGAAGATTAAGAGTTGGAAGCCATGTTTTGAAGAAAGGCAGGAAGAAACATCCGCACTAAATAATGCATGCTTTAAGGACAAACAAACTCAGATAGTGGTAATCTCTTTCATTCTCACAAATAAAGGAAAAAGAAAGGTACCACCTCAATGGCATATTTTTGACCGTGGTAAATCACTTTCGAAGAGATTCCTCTTTTTGCATTTCTTTATAATATTTGATCAAATTTTATCCATCTATGCCATATTTTCATTTTTATTTTTATTCTTGATTTTTGCTATCATTTCTAGTTTGTTTTTATTTTATTTTGTGTGCCTTTATTTTAGTTGTGTGTTTTTATTTTATTTCCCGGTCAAGTGGCGGATACGGTACTCTGTGGCTTTTAAAGTCGGTTTTTCAGTTCCCTAAAAACTGTTGCTCACCTTGCATCCATTTTCTTTTCTTCTCTCTCATTTTCTTCACATGGATACCATTCTCTCAAAATTGCATAAACATTTTCCCTCTCTTCCTCAAAATGATTTGCTTAAAATTTATAAAGCTCGTGCAGAAAGACTAAGGTTGTTGATGCGTAAGGGTATTCCTGCTGAGTTAAGATGGTTAATTGAAGCCAAGGTTCGATTCTCTTGTGAGTTTTCAGATAATCTTGTTTCCCATATGCCAGGTTTGGGAAAAAGCTCCTATGCCAAAAAGCGAAGAGCGAAAAGGTTACAAGTTTGTCCCAGATGTGCAAGATGGACTTGTAACCAGCGTTACCGCTCCCTGGGATATTTGTCTAACAATCAAGAGGATAAACTACAGTTCATCAAGAATGGACTGAGTAAGGAGTCTTGGATGATATCCGAATGACTCTTGAGACGCATTCTTGTGGACTTATGCAGCGTGAAATTTTTAATTTGTGGACACAATTCCGAGATGAGCAGGAATGCTATAGTCTTGGGAATCTGACTCAAAACGACCCTGTTTGCCAGTTTATAAGAAAACTGGATGGGAAGCATATCACCAACTCATAGAAGGTGTTTAAGCCATTTCTGGACATAAAACCAGAGGAAGATGTGAGCCACAGTCACAACTACCTGTACATATGCATGCGTGCCATCATTTTTGAATTTTCATACCTCATAGATGTCGTTTTTGAATTTGTATCTTTTGTTTGACTTATGGTGTCTTATTTCATCATCTTTTTTTGAATTTCTATGCATTATTGTCATATTTTTCAAAAAGCAACCGAGCTACTTATTTAGATGTCATCATTAGCATACCTTTTTGCACTCCATAAATACCACATCTCTTATTCTCTTCCTCACACATAGTTAGAGAGTTGCATAGACATGGAGGGACCTTCACAACGTCGAATCCAAAGGATATGTGTATTCTGCGGATCTCGACCGGGTAAAAGTGAGGAGTTTGTAGAAGTAGCAAACTATCTTGGTAGGCTACTGGCTGAAAGAAAGATTCATGTGGTTTATGGGGGAGGTAGCCTCGGGTTAATGGGTTGCGTATCAACAGCTGCACATGTAGGAGGCAGTCAAGTGTTAGGAGTTATTCCTAAAGCTTTGGCTGTAGAAAGCATTGTTGGAAAAACGGTTGGGAAGGAGTTACAAGTCTCCTCTATGCATGAACGCATGGCACATATGCTCATCAATTCAGATGCCTTTATTGCTTTACCAGGTGGCTTTGGCACTCTTGAAGAAATTTTTCAAATTGCCTCTTGGGCCCAACTGAATCTCCATAAAAACCCATAGGTTTGTTGAATGTTAAAAAATTCTTGATCCTTGATAAGTTTGTGATGCAGGTGGAACAAAATTTTATCCCTCATTCAGCGAGAAAGATCCTTGTTTCTGCCACTTCTGCTGGTGAGTTACTTGACAAATTACAAGAAGTTGAGTATGAACCTGACCCAGCTAGTACTCAAATTAATTGGGCAGGAGGGCAAAACAAAAAGTGCAAATTGGATTTGAATCTCCGTTTGTAATTTTTTTTCTTGTCCTTTTATTTTATTTTATTTTTTAGCATGTTATTTTATGAGTCTTTCAGGTCATCTCTCTTGAATAACAGAAGCTTCAGGTAATGTCTCCTATACTTTATCTCTCTACATTTAAACATTGAGGACAATGTTTCATTTGGTTGGGGGGGAAGGATAGTAGACATAAGTGTGTCTTGAAATTTTATTTTTCTTCAAAAAAAAAAAAAAGCGAGTTAGTAATTAGATCAGAGTGCGCGTTTAAGGAGTTCAAATCCTCTTGAGACGCATTCTGGGTCAGGAATGGCAGAGTAGGGAGGAACCAGTTTGACTGAACTCTTGAAAACCCATTCTAACCAATTTGTCATTTATTCTTGCATTTTTGAAGACATATTTGATATTATTTAGTCTTGATTTTTGAATTTTATAACAAGGAGGTCTTATTCATTTCACTTTGAATCATTCAAATCTATGAACTCTCACAACCTTATCATTTAATAAATTGTGTGCTTATATGCTGATTAAGCAAGTATCTATGAATCTTTCTTCACACACACACATACCTTGATGTATGATTGTGGGTGGCGAAATGAAATATTGCAATATTTGAGTTCTTTTGTTTTGTTTAGGGATAACAACAAAAGGAAGGGGAAAGTTTAAAAAAAAATGAAAAAATGAAAGATGAAAGAAAAAAAAAAAGAGAAAGCAATGGTGGATAAGTTTGGTCTTGTAGCCTCCTTAATTCGAGCAATTAAGCCCGAGGGGTGCCTCAACACCTAATACCCTAAGACCAACTGGTTTGGGAGCTATTGGCCCAAAGCTCGCTACATGGATTAAGGAGAAAGCTTAATGGGATTGAACATTGCACTATCCACAAGATTCTAAGCAAAAATAAAGCATCGGCAACCCGAGTCGTTAAGCTCGTAGGGGTGTCTTAACACCTAATGCCCTAAGGCCAACTGGTCTGGGAGTCATTAGCCTAAGGCTCGCTACATGGGTTAAAGATGCATTCTTAAAAAAAAAAAAAAAGAAAAAAGAAGAAAAAAAATGTATAAAACGAATGAATATCCCCTACCTAAGGTTGTTAGCCTTAACAAATACTAGAACCGATATGGTGTATTTCTAATAAGGCCCATAGTCATGTGTCAATTGAGCACAAAAGAAGGTTTGTGGATATCTTGACTGAAGGGTACATGAGTTATTTAAAAAAAAAAAATCAGTTGAGAGTTTGTTTATTTGGATAAAATCAAGGAGAGTGCAATAATGACCACCTTGGATGTAACATTCTATAAATCACTTCTAAATAATAACGCTTTAATTGCTAGGGACTAGCAATAAGCTAGTTGGGGGGTGTGATGAACACTTAAATATGCATGTTTAATAAGAGTTTAATTCATCATATTGCATTAATAGTGTCATTAAATTCCTCAACTTAAGAATATTTGTAGCATTTGCATCTTTGGAATTAATTTCTCTTAATTTTGGTCTTGTTGTAGGTTCGGTAAAATGGGCATAACTTTCTATTTATAGATCAGAATGGTGCAAATCTTAATGTTTTGGAAAGCTGATTCAATTATCTAAAAAATTGCATTTCAAAAATATCATCAAATTAGGGCTCTTAGTAGACCAAAATTGGGCTGGAAGTGAACCCATCTACAGTCTCGACACAGCTTGACCAGGCCTCAGTATTTGGACCGTATCTCTCAAAATACGTATCCAAATTGTGCAAATCAATATGTTCTAGAACTACAACTTTGATGAAGACATGTGATTAAAATTCACAATATTTCAATGTCAAAATTGATGGTCAAAGTCGGTGCCTAATGATCCCAATTGTCAAAGATATTTACAACTAATATTTGACAATTATGCCCTTGTAATTTGACAAGTTTGCCCCTGGATTTATCTATAAATAGAGGTGCCTTGTGACCCATTAGGGCATCTTGGCCTTGGCTGGAACATTTTGGCTTTGGCTAGGATCTTGTATTGTGTTTTGTGTGTTTATGTTACTAATGAATTTCCTTTTTCTTGCATTTTATTTTCTTTCTATTATAATGTTCTTCTAATTTCTCTTTGCTAAGGTGAAAGGGTGAAACCCTTGATATGAGAATAAGGATTCTCTAACCCTTAATATGTGATTAATAATCTTAATCTTATGATGTTTATTCAATATGATTTATATTAATTTCTTAATCAATCTTGACACCACTCGTAAAGTGGAGGTCTTGATCCATTGTCGACAATCCTTAGCACATCAAATGCTTGGATCCTTTCTAGATGATGTATGGTTCTTCCTTACCGACACAAGTCTAGTTAGGAACCTTGATTTGTTGTAGACATATGGTGATTGGCACATTGGATGCTTGAACCATTTACAAGAAGTGGTATAAATATTGGTAATGAAACAAATATAATTCATATAACTAAAATGGGCTAATTGTCCTTATTCAAAATATCAAGGGCGGATCCTCTAACCTTAGCCTTCATTGTTATTGTGTTAATTCCTCTTATATTTTAATTATTCTATTGTTTATGAACTTTTTATTTTATTTACTATGGTAGGTTCTACCACCTTATGAAATTGTTCTTTAATTTACTATGATTGGTTATACCACCTATTTCCATGGATGGTTTTACCTCCTCTTGCTTTTTGTTTTATATTTGAATGGTCGGTAATACTGCCTACCATCTTACATATTTATTGATATTATCTTGTCACCTCTTCGAATCATCCATATCACATTTGCTTATCTTATAATTTATAACGCTAAAATCTCCTTCCTCGTGGATCGACCCCGGACTCACCGGGTTTATTACTTCGACACTCCTATACTTGGGAGACAATCCTATTTTCGGATGTGTCAACTAAGGAAAGCAACCTACTAAACTCCAGCCCACAAAACAATCTCACCAATGAAACAAGTCCACTCAACCAAAGCCCCCAATACTAGCCCACCAATGAACCCAGCCTTCTCAACCGCAGCCCACCAAACAATCCTTACCAATGAAACTAGCCCTCTAAGCCCAGTAAATCTAGGCCTACTAAGTGCAAGGCCACTAAACCCATGAAACGAGTCCACACAACCCAAGCCCACAAAACCATGCCACTAATAAAACCAGCCCATTAACAACTAGCCTAGAAAACAATATCCACCACTGAATCTAGCCCGCCAAACCAGCCCACCAATGAACCAGTCCATTAGCTAAAAGAAATGACAAGGGAGAGATGAATATATGCTCAAAATGCCGTCTCAGTACCTAAACTAAATAACTTATTAAATAAATTTAATTTCAACTCCCTACCCAAACGAATTATTTATATGAATTATTTTTGTTTTATTGAAGGAAAGTAGACATGGACAAGAGTTGGATTGACTTGGGAGATAGATTTTCAAAGCTGTATGTAGATGGGGTTAATGCATTTCTAGATTTTGCATTTGACAACATCATTGGTGGCATTAGAATTTACTGTCCATGTAAGAAGTGTTTCAATCGGTATCTTTTCAGTAGGGACATAGTGAAAGACCATTTAATATTCAATGGATTTCTTCCTAAGTACAAAAAGTGGACATTACATGGTGAACCGTATACACCTATAGAGTCCAATCAAAATGCTGAGACTTAACATTCTGAGTTTGGTTGGGATTCTACGGGTGATGATATGGTTGGAATGATACATGATGCCATGGGAATTCTGAATATGGATTTTGGTGAAGGTAGTAGTACTCAGTTAGATAACGGTGTTGGTGCGGAGTTGGATGAGGAAACCAAAGGCTTTCTTAAATTGCTTCAAGATGCCAATTGTCCTTTATATCTGGGTTGTGAAAAGTGTACTTCACTTTCTTTTGTTGTTCGTCTCTTGAATATAAAAATGTTATGTGGATGGACAGAAACATCAATGACAATGCTATTTAAATTTTTGAAAGAAGTATTTCCCAAAGAAGCAAAAATTCCTCCCTCCTACTATGATGCTCAAAAAATAACTACTACGTTAGGATTTACATATAAGACTTAGGATGCATGTCCTAACAATTGTATGTTATTTAGAAATGAACATGAAAACCTTGATAGTTGTGTAATTTGTCATACCTCTCGATATAAACAGTTTGATGGTCCAAATACTGTATCAACTTCAGAGGTAAAATTAGCTACAAAACAAGTACGTTACTTTCCACTAGTTCCAAGATTACAAAGGTTGTTCATGTCTTCAAAAACTGCTTCTCTTATGCGATGACATGTAGAGGGTCGAATTGATGATGGTGTGTTAAGACATCCTACTGATAGTCCTCCTTGGAAAAACAATGATGAAAAATACCCAAATTTTCTTGTTGAATGTCGTAATTTGAGGCTTGGATTGGCTGCAGATGATTTTAATCCTTTTACGACTATGTATATAGCTCATAGTACATGGCCTGTGGTTTTAATACCCTATAATTTGCCACCATGGTTGTGCATGAAACAAACATTTTTCATGTTGTTTATGCTTATAGATCATCCGAAAGGCCCAGGAAATAAAATTGATGTCTATTTACAATCATTGATTGAGGAATTGAATGATTTGTGGAATGAAGGTGTAGTTACTTATGATGCATCATGTCAGCAATTGTTTAAGTTACATGCAACTCTTTTGTGGACTATTAATGACTTTCCAGCTTATGCTAACTTGTTGGGTTGGAGTACTAAAGGGGAGAAAGTATGTCCTTCTTGTTCCATGAATACAACTTCTCAGTGGTTACATCATAGTAGGAAGTTTTGTTATTTGAGTCATCGTCGATTTTTACCCATTAGTCACAGATTTAGGAGAGATAAAGTCTCTTTCAATGGTCAAAGAGACTTTTCACCTGCTCCAACTTAGTTGACTGGATCTGATGTGAAACAACAAGTGCATAATGTACTTACCGAATATAGAATGGAAGATCTTCATAAAAGATCGAGGAAAGATTTTGAGATGATGAATTGTGGAAACATTTGGAAGAAGAAAAGCGTTTGCTTTGAATTACCATATTGGGAGCATAATTTAATTCGACATAATCTTGATGTCATGCATGTTGAGAAGAATGTTTGTGATAATATACTTTGGACATTGTTAGGGGATCTAAAAAGTCTAAAGATAATTTAAAGGCTCGACAGGATTTGCATCAAATGGAAATAAGGAAACCATTGCATCCCCAATATAGGGGAAATCAGAAAGCATATTTGCCTCCTGCATGCTTTTCGATGAACAAAGAAAACAAAGTAGTCTTCTTAAATGTGTTGAAGCGAGTCAAGGTGCCAGATGGTTATGCATCAAATATTTCTCGATGTGTGCACATAAAAGAGTGTAGCATTTGGGGTCTTAAAAGTCATGATAATCACATATTGATACAACAATTGCTTCCTCTTGCTGCACGTAGAGCATTGCCTAAAAATGTTGTCGGAACATTGATTGAGGTTGCTAACTTTTTTAGGCAATTGTGCTCTAAAGTGAATACACATGAAGACTTAAGGAATATTCAAAAGCGTGTTGTACTAACCCTATGCCATTTGAAGAAAATTTTTCCACCTTCATTCTTTGATGTGATGGAGCATTTGCCTGTACATCTTGCTAAAGAGGCTTTGATTGGTGGACCTGTACAATTCCGCTGGATGTATCAAATTGAGAGGTATTCAATCCTATGGATAATGTTTTTTTATATATAGTATACATGAATGAATTTCACTTACTCTAGATTCTTGAAATTATAGGTACTTGTTAACTTTAAAGAATTATGTTCGTAATCGTGCACATCCTGAGGCTTTTATTGCTAAAGGATACTTGATGGAGGAGTGCACCAATTTTTGTGCACGATATCTTGATGAAGTTGAAACTAAAGTTAATCGAGCACCTAGGACCAAGGATGGTACTTCAAAAAAAGGGGTGAAATTTAATCTTGACAACGTTACTTGGGTTCAGGCGCATAGATATGTGCTAGTTAATTTCTCAATAATTGATCCATTTCGAGAGTAAGTCATGCACAATTGGAAATCCTATGTCGTCATCTATTTTATTGTGAACATTTTTTAGAATGTCTTATTTACGTTTTCATTTCATGGTTTTCTTTTACAAAGGGAGCATATTAACATACTCTCTCAACAACTTCCTCGTGCTTCAAGTCATCAAATTCAGAAAGAAACAACTCAAAATTTCATAAGTGGTTCAAAAACCATGTAAGCTTTCTTACTTGAATTAATTGATAATGTCATACTACTATTGAGTTCTAACACTAGTGGGTTTCTATAGGTGAAAACTTTGCAACATTCCCCGAATGTAACATTGCTTGAAGAAATTATACACTTAGCTAATGACCCAAAACCAATTGCACGATGCTTCAAATGTTACGTTGTCAATGGTTTCAAATTTCGTACCAAAGATATTGACAATAGTAGAACCTCCCAAAATTCTGGTGTTGTTTTGAAGGCTGATACAATGAGCTATGCTAATGCAAAGGATAGAAATCCACGTTCAGGCAGTGTAACATTTCATGGAGTGTTAAGAGATATAATTGAAATTTGTTATGTGAACGAGTTGAAATTTGTGTTGTTCAAGTGTGATTGGGTCGATGATAGGGTCGGAAAGAAGCTTGATGAATTTAACTTCACAATGGTCAATTTTAACCATCTATTATACAAATTCAATCATGAGGATGATGAGCCTTTCATTCTAGCGTATCAAGCAGAACAAGTTTGTTATGTCCAAGATCCTGTAGAAGAAGATTGGCATATAGTTCTTAAGATGACTATGAGAGATTCATTTGATCTTTATTCAATCAAGAACTATGAGCATATGGTAAAAAGTGTGCCACAAGTTGAGTTGTATGCATAACAAGAACTAGATGAAAGAGAATTTTTTCGTGAAGAAGATGTTGCTTAGGTTAGGAAAGGAGTTGATGGAACCACAGTTGACATCAACGGTCTAGATGGTGATGGAGAGATGGATGATGTTGAATGAAGGTTTTTGTCATAAAATTTCATTTATTATGTTTTTGTGAAAGAGTTTTTTGTGGAATGTCTTTACGTTCCCCTTGTTGTAGGTGTATATGATGTTTCTTATATATTAATGAAAAGCTTTCTTACTTTAACATTATTTGCATGTCATACATTATATGTGCATCAAACATTTATGGTTTCATAGACAAATGACATTTGATCTATGTCATTTATTATTGTAATGGTTAATATATTATATATATGGTTAGCATTTTCTAATGTTAATATATTTTTGTAGCTGACTATGGCACCAAAGAGATTTAGAGATGACTCTATGGAAAGTGTACTACGAAGAGAGGCAGCATCTCGAAGACAATCATCTTCATCTTCCCAATCTCAGATGAATGCGGGAGACCAAGGTTTGTAGATAAATGATAATATTTTTACATAAATGAAGTTATAATTTATAGTGTCAAACTAATTTCATATGATTAGGTGAGTTATTGCAAGTACCAAAAGGTCGTGGGGCTGCTCGTGGTAATGCTGAATGGGGCTCAGAGCAATTGTTACATGTTGATTTCAACAGTACTTGGTAGCCAATTGGTCCAAATAAAGAGATGTTTACATCACAACTTCGCATTATAGTTAGGAATAGGTCAATGGCTCCATTGACTTTTACTAGTTGGCATGTCATGCCTGAGCACAAATTAAATTCCATTTGGAAAGAAGTGAAAGTATTGCATTTACATATAATTGATAAATTGAAATATATTTAGTTTAACTACACTAATCCATTGTATTTTCTGTAAATGTAGGACAATACAGATGTTCCGGATGAGTATAGACCTCATTGCCTAAAAGCAATGGGAGTACTTTGGAGGGATTGGAAAGCTCGTGTTAAGAGAGACTTTTACAAGCCATATCCGACGGATGAGGCACGTTTAGCCTTTACTCCTCTAAAATTACTGAAGAGCATTGGAAGATTTTGGTCGCTTATTGGAGCAGCGAAGGAGCTCAAGTAAGTAATCAAAATCATGGTTAACATAATCTTTTTCACCAAAACATCCTAACAAATCAAATATGTATAAACTGTACTGTTATTGGTTTGTTTTGGCTCTTTAATATTACAGAAACAGGTAGAGAGAAATAGGGCAAATCGTGCCCATCAGTTTGCGCTTCATAGGACTGGTTGCACTTCTTTTGCAAAAAAGAGAGAAGAGGTAAGTTTTAACAACATCTAAATTCATATGAATTGTTTGAGATTTTACGATTGTAGTTAATACTGTTTATTTGTAACTTTCTTTACTTGTAATTATAAACTAATAATTCTTTTTTTTATTAAGATGTCAAAGAGTGGAGAAAAAATTGATCACATTAGTGTGTTTATTAAGACTAGAACTACAAGTGGTGGAGATGTGGTTGATAATGAGAGTTGCGAAATAATTGTACGTTTTTTAAACTAACTTATTTCCTATTACATTTTGTATGAAATTGATTACATGATCCTCTTTTTTACCATTTGATTTATTCTCATCATTTTGTAGAGCCAATTAAAAGAAGGAATGCCTAGAATACCTGATGATCAATAAACAGATGCAGTGACAGAACGAGTATTTCATGATGTAATGGGATGTGATCGTCGTGGTTACGCCCGCATATATGGCCACGGTCCATCCACATCTGTTATTAAAAGTCAATGCTCTTCTCAACCTGTTGATGTGGAGAAATTGCATCAAG
Source organism: Boswellia sacra (assembly GCA_013180625.2). NCBI lineage: Eukaryota > Viridiplantae > Streptophyta > Magnoliopsida > Sapindales > Burseraceae > Boswellia > Boswellia sacra. Next base: position 40,522 of record SNVD02005053.1, read on the forward strand.
AGTTGCATGAAATGCGAGTAGAGAACAAAAAACTGAAGGACTACAATACCCAGTTGTACAACTTTCTGCAGCAGAAATTTCTAGACATCGAAGAGCAGCTGCCACCACCTATGCGACCTCAGGTATTCACTTAACTTTAACTTGATGATGAAAAAATTGTATTGTTAACTAGTTTGTAATAGTTATTTGTAATAGCTAGCTAGTTTGCATGTTTTCTTATACCCGTAAAAAAGTTTTCTAAGCTTCCATTTTAAATTCAGTTCCTTTCTAAACTGTACTGAGTGGATTTTCCTTTCTCACAAGTAAATGATATATTAAAAAATCGAACTTGATGATGAACTATTTAGGACTAAAAGTTTTTCTAAATTTTTTAAAATGTCTTAGGCTTCAGTTCTGGATGCTTCAAGTGCACACCAAAATCGCGTCAACGCGGACGCCGTAGTAACAAATGAAGAGGAGAATGAGGAAAATTCGGTATATATGAAGTTATTTATCATTACTCAGTAATAAATAAATTTTGGCATATAACATTTATTTAAACTTCTCTATTAAACTTAGTAATAGTAAGACATCTGACACATCCAAAATAGGATTGTCTCCCAAGTATAGGAGTGTCGAAGTAATAAACCCGGTGAGACCGGGATCGATCCACGAGGAAAGGGAATTTTAGCGCTACAAATTATAAGCTAAGCAAATATGATATGAATAATTCAAAGATATGACAAGATAATATCAACAATAGATGAGAATAATTAAAATACGCAAGTAAAAAAAATTAACAGAATAATAATGAGAGCTAAGGTTAGGGGATCCGCCCTTGATAAATCAAATAAGGATAAACAACCCATTTTAGTTATATGAGTTATATTTGCTTCGTTACCAATATTTATACCACTTCTTGTAAATGGGTTCAAGCATCCAATGTGCCAATCACCATATGTCTACAACAAATCAAGGTTCCTAACTAGATTCGTGTTGGTAAGGAAGAACCATACATCATCTAGAAAGGATCCAAGCATTTGATGTGCCAAGGATTGTCGACAATGGATCAAGACCTTCACTTTACGAGTGGTGTCAAGATTGATTAGAGAAATAAATATAAATCATATAAAATAAACAACACAAGATTATGATAATTAAGCACATATCAAATGTTAGAGAATCCTTATTCTCATATCAAGGGTCTCACCCTTTCATCTTAGCAAGAGAGAAATTAGAAAGACATTATAAAAGAAAAAAAACAAATTGCAAGAAAAGGAAGATTTATTAATAGCATAAACACACAAGAGAGAAAGACACAATACAAGATCCCAGCCAAGGCCAAAATGCCATAATGGGTCACAAGGCACCTCTATTTATAGATACATTCAAGGACAAACTTGTCAAATTACAAAGGAATAATTGTCAAATATTAGATGCACCAACTTTGACAATTGGGGTAATTAGGTGAACGGACTTTGACCACCGATTTTGACATTAAATTATTGAGAATTTTAATCACATGTCTTCATGAAAGTCGTAGATATTTCTCTCAAATTTATAGAACATCTTGATTCATATGATTTGGATACGTATCTTGAGAGATATGGTCAAAATACTGAGGCATGGTTTGGCTGGGCTGAAACTGCAGATGGGTTCACTTCAAGCCCATTTTTGGTCCATTAAGAGCCCGAATTTGATGATACTTATGAAATACAATCTTGTATATAATTAAATCAGCTTTCCAAAACATTAAGATTTGCACCATTCTAATCTATAAATAGAAAGTTATGCCCATTTTATCGAACCTGTAACGAAACCAAAATTAAGAAAAAGTTAATTCTAAAGATGCAAAGACTACAAATATGCTTAAGTTGAGGAATTTAATGACACTATTAATGCAATATGATGAATTAAGCTCTTATTAAGCATGCATATTTAAGTGTTCATCAACATCTAATTATTACATTTTATTTGTGCAGGTTGTTTTTCACATGACAACTTGAATGGGAATAAGACTTCTAGACATATTTTATACTTCTAGACTTCAATTATTGTTGAGATTGCAAATAAACTTGGTAATCTTATGTTGTATGTGAATGTATAACTGATTAATTTATGTGTATGTGAATATACTTTTATGTTGTACTCTTATTTTTAATTGGAATATCATTTTGTTGGTTCATGTTTTCATATGATGAATTTTTTAAATTAATTAGAAAAAAATATATTGAAAATATGGTTACAGGTCCGGCTTTCTTAAAAATTAGAAAAGAGAATCTGGGAGTAGAGCTCTTTTTTACTACGGGCCTACCGACCGCGGTAAAAAAATTTCCACAGACCACGATTTTTTACGGTGGGCCTTGAGCCAGCTGTAAAACTATTTTTACCGCGGGCCAAAACCGCGGTAAAAAAAAGAGTTTTTACGGCACCATTTTATACGGTGGGTTTAAACCGACGTATGCCCGTCGTAAAAGGCTTTTTACTGCGGTTTTGGCCCGCGGTAAAAGGCCCATTTTCTTGTAGTGTTTGCAAGGAGCTAGCATTTTGAGCGCATAGAAAGTGATATTTCGTTTTGAACTACCCTTTCTTTTTGTTAATAAGAAAATAGTAGTCGTATTGAAGACTTATTGCTATTTCAGAAGCATTCTCTTCATTTAAGAGTGGTGCAGAAAGCCAGAATTTGCTCGCAAAAAATTGATTTTGTAACCTTCAATGTAAAATCACTAGTTGGTTTATGTATATGCATGCGATAGGAAACTATTACCGACAAAAATTTTTCGAGGAAAAAGAAAGGGAGGGACAAAATAGAGAAGAACAATATAGGAAAACTGTCTGAAATTCGATTCAATATCAAAATCAATGAAACTCTGACTTATACTAAATTAGTCGTTGATTCTAATAGGACACTAAAATCATTGGAATTTTGAGTCCAGGAAAAGTTAAAATCTTTATGAGTTAAATTCTCGAAAAACTCAATTCCTAATTCAATTAAATCCCAAAATAGCTAAATTAATAAAAAGACAAAAATATCCTTATATACTAATTTGCGATGCTACCTCAAAATGTATATCTGGGGCCACAAATAAGTGGTAAAAAACTTTACTTTTCATTAGATATTACTCTAGTTATAATTGTAATTGTACTTCTTACTTTCAGAGCAGTTTCATGCATGTCATAATCAGTCATATTTCTAGTGACTATAGTATTAATACCCTGATTAATTCATTGGTTTTGTCATTTTTTTGACCTATTAACATATACATAACAACAACCATTTTTTTCATTTCTTTCTATATATAGGAAACAAAAGTATGCTTTCTAAATCACCATAAGGAAACTAAGCACCATTGAAATGAAATTTACCAAACTTGCCAAAAACTTAAGATTTCCAAATCACTAAAGGAAACTAGGGCACCAAGAACACAAAGTAATTTAGCGAACTTACCAAATTCATGGTGGTGGATAAGGGAGGAGCATTTCCATGCTGTGAAATCAGCATGGTAGGACATTCCACCACTCATAAAAAACTTATGTGACATGATGTGATTACAAACTGAGAAAGGGTAAGGATATTGAAGTCAAGTGTCCAAGAATTGCTTGTTTGATTTATTTTTAAGTGTCAATTAAAAGAAAAGAATAAGAAGGAAAGTGATGTATCAACTATAGCAAGATAAAATTTCACAATGAAACTAATTGTCTTAATTATTGAAGGCTACAGATAAATATAATCAAATAAAATTCAAGCATTCCAAACTCAAAAGAATTGTTGAGTAACTTAATACGGACTTTGATTGCCTGCAGAGCAAGATAAGGTGTATGTGAGGGTCCTCGGATCCTTAAAATGGTCTCTAGTATATTAGTTACTAATTAATTTTACACTCTTTTCACGGGTGCGATATTAACTTCTAGACTGATGAGTTGCATAAAGTGCAATGCCAAGCGTTCAAACAAGATCGAATTTGTGCAAATGCCGCACATAGAACTAGACAAAACAAAAGAAACTAAATGTTAAAAGAAAAATGAATTATCAATTTCTTGATGGGTAAAAGATGGACAACTTGATAAACAACATGACTCATTGGGTGAGCTTTATTACCAACTATATTTAACATACTGACGTTGTTTATGTACTTAGATACGGTACATACGCATAACTAGAAGAAAACAAGCTATTTACTGCACCCTTCTACGTCGGTTTTTAAAAACCGCCTTAATAATTTTTGCGTATCACAATCTACGGCAGGCAGCCATGATTGCAGTAAAAAGTTTCACATTTACTTTATAATCGTCTCTCTCTTCTCTCCTCTTTTCTCCTAATCCCCTTTATAATCGTCTCTCTCTTCTCTCCTCCTTTCTCATCCCTAATCCCCAATCGTTCTAATTCCTAATTTCTCCCATCCCTTTCACTTTCTTTTTCTTTAGCCCCTGCAATCCCTAACCAGTGCAAGGCTGCAACATCCATTCTCAAGCAAAGCTACCACTCCGCATCAACGTTCCCGCACTATCACTTACTAGCCGACCCAGCTAGCCTACCATTGTTGTTTTGGTTGGAAGCCATTGCTGCTGTCAACCTCTGATTCTCTATGCGCCCCCCAAAAAAGGTAAAAATTTATTTATCTCGTGATAACTCGATGTCATCAGAGAGTTTTTGGAAAAAAAAAAAATTCTGTTTGGTTGCTATTAAAATCGTAAAGAATTAGAAAGTGTTAGTCGGCATCGCAGTTGGCAGTGGTTTGCCGTGTTGGGCGGAGAAGCATCCATGTTGTCTTATAATTTGTGTTTTAATATAAAAAAATAACATAGTTTAAAGAATAATTAATTATTGATATAGATGGGGTTGTCTTGCTTTAGAGATAGTGGGGGACAAGCATTTAAAGCTTTATGTTTTAGAAGTATTATTAAAAAGACTTTTAATTATTAAGTTCTAGTGTGGTTTGACGAGCCGTAGCTTTACTTTTTCTAACTTTTGGTAAGTAGCACAATTAAAATAATAGCAATAATTATTCATAGACTAACATGTGTCATTTAACTATTAAAGCAATGACTCTTTATTCAACCTAATTCGTAAACCAGTATTGCCAAGGACGTGTTCTTGAATGTCCATATGTTAAACAGTGAAAGAATATTTGTTATGCTATAATGATTCTTGTTTTAGTTCGTTTTACATTAATTAGAATATTTGGTAAGATTTTTTAATATATTTTCATGGATTGCAATGTTAAACTAATAGTTACTATTGAGTTAAACTCGATACAGGTTTATGTTAAAATTATCTTTAATTTATTGATTTGTGTCTATAATTGTAGTACTTGAAGTTTAGTTGGTATTTAATTTGTTTCAATTTACCAATTTGGAATCCTTCCTTGTGTTTGAATTTGAGTAATTAATTTAAATTTGTTTTATTTCAATAAGGAAAAGCATGAATTTAAAAATTTTAAAGCCTAGAATGTAAGCTTTGGAAACCTTATTTAATTTATATAACTTTAATATGATTGAGCTTACAAAAAAAGTGCATTATTTTTATTGTTTTTAAATATTTATACGTTTGATAATGCTCTTTCTTTTGGCAGCCTAGATCCAAGAAAGAATTGCTGATTGGGATGAATTCGGTCTGTCCACTTGGGTAAGCAGTGCCCCCACTCAACCCACACCCCCCACCCCCCCCCCCCCCCCCACCCCCCCACCAACACACACACACACATATTGCTGGATGCGACTTATCCACTTTAGCTTTCACCAAGTCTTAGTCTTGCTCTTGCAAAGCCATGGACCATGGAGGAAGATGCACTTCTCGTTCATTGCATAGCTCATCGTGGTAAAAGCCGCTGGAATTTGCAAGCAAAACGTTCAGGTAATTATTTAATAAAGTTATAAATTATTCTTTGGACTAATACTTATGATTTTAGTCTTGAATACTGTGTGAAATATATATATTTTATTTAAATAGCTATCAGTAAACAATTAGTACTTACTTTCCAAATGGTCAAAGCTAAATAGCATTTATTAACCTTGTCTCATGCATTGTTTTAATAAAATGACAATGATAACGACTTTGAGTTCTCCATGTGGTTGAAAAGCTAGTAGATTAGGAAGGTGGGAAAAAAATAAAAAATAAAATTTGAAAACATAAAAAAGAAATGGGTTGACGTTCGATTTATCTGCTTTATCTGCTCATCCCTCTAGTTACTTAATTTGTGTGGCTCTCAATAAAATTTTGTGTGGCTCTCAATAAACTATTTTTTGATTTATCTGCTCATCTATCTAGTTACTTAATTTGTTTCTCCCAAGAAGAATTTCTGAAGAAAACGTAAGTGAATCTAGTCTTTCAGTTTTTATTAATTAATTAATATTGACTAGGATTTTGCTGTGAGTTTTACAAATCCGATTTCGCTTTCTGGAACTCGCCCGATTGGATATATTCTTGGGTTTGAAAATTGTGAGTTCTACATAAAAAGATGGCCAGTATTGGATGGCATGACCTTTGAGGATGTATTGATCAGTTTTCCTGATGCTATACCTTGTGGAGTCAAGGTTGCATCCTGCAGTGGGAAGATTATCCTGAATCCTGATGACTCTTATATTCTGCAAGAGGAAGATGAAATTCTTGTCATTGCAGAAGATGATGACAGCTATGCTCTGGCAGGATTGCCAATGGTGCTTTCATTTTCCCTTAGAAAATACAGATTTTTAAATAAATTTCTTATTGTTCTAGCTTATTTTCTAATAGTCATATGGTCTGACATGGTAAATGCATAATGGTGAGACTTGAGTTCCAGCTTAAATGGATCCAGCTGCATTTAACTTCACTGGAAAGAATAAAAGAAAAATAGGGAATGATAAATAAATGCAATAAAAGATAGAGAACACTTAGATGACTTGACTGTTAGTATATGAATGGGCTCAACTTAGTTGTCTGTATTTCATCATCCCTTGCACCATTGTTTCCAAAGATAACAACATATATTTGCCATGTCTGAAGCAATCATTTTATACATTGGCCTGACTTTTGTATTTGACTTGATGTGGTAATTCCGATGATATGGTAATCCCACTTAAGGTTTCTCAATTATCTTGCTGTCCAGGGTAGAAATGATTTTAGTCTTATTCACGTTTAACACATTTGTTGAGACAAAAATAGTAGAATAATTGAACAGCAAAATTATCTAATGTTCTGACATCTATATGTTGTGTATGGTTTAGAACATTAATTTGATGGTGGAAGTGATATCCATGTCTAAGATCAGTGATTATGTTTTGTCAAATGAGCTTGTCAGCATGGCATTAGCCATGGTTGCAGAGGATCGACAGATAAATGATGTCTTAGAAGAGCTGTTTGCAGAGGAGGTACTCCATTTTAATTGCTAAGACTGATTTGATTGCATGAGATCACAATTCAATTGTAACTTAAGAGATGCAAGTCACCAAAAAATATGTATTGAGAAGTAATAGGTTTTTGTGGAATTATTTTAAAGCTTTAAAACAAATTCTATTATATTACATTAATGTGGCCTTGTGCGATGATTTAATCGTTGTTATTGATCATTTTGGAATTTATCATCTATCTCTAATGAACATAGTTGATCATTAATGGATCCTCTTATTCTAATAGGGAAATGAATTACAAATAAGGCAAGCAGATCTATACCTTCATGAAGGTGAGGAGTTGAGTTTGTTTGAAGTGATACCCGACAGAGACGAGAGATTGTTATTGGATACCGTTCAGCTTATGCTGAAAGAGCAGTCATCAATCCACCTTCCAAAAGTGAGAGAAAGAGGTGGTCACTGAAGGATGTTTTTGTGGTAATTGCAGAGAAGGAATAAACCCTCTTTGTTGCCACAACCGAAAGGGTTATTCTTCGAAGGGAGAAAATTCTTTTGAAATCAGTAGAAGAATAAAGGTCCTGGACTGAAGCTATTGATTGAGATTGCGAGTGTACATAATGGAGAGAAGCACAATCTCCATCCAAATTACATATTGCAGAAGTCAAATCTCAAAAATACTGAAGGCCTTGGAGGATTAATGGATAACATTGAGCAGATCAACTTCGTTGCCAGCCTTGCATGTTTATAAAATTATCGTATCCATCTCTTTTTGTTCTTAGGTTATGCTATATGGTACAGATGAAGTTGTTTTTCATGTCCCTTTCCACACTTTATACTTGTATAAACTTTGTGTTTTACATAAATTATATAAAAAAGTTAGTGCTTACAATATCTTTTGCTACTCCATAGTAATTTTGAAAAACAAAATATATGCAAAATATATGCAAAATTTTGCTAACTATTTACGGCAGTTTCCTAGTCGACGTAAAAAATTTTTCCTAATTATTTACGGCGGTTTCCCATCATCCCACGACAGTTGTACAAAAATTGTATAAAATCTTTTTACGGCGGTTTTTCGATTTTTTACGGCAGTTTTTTGTTCGACGTAAATACACACTTTTTACGGCGGATTTGTGGCTTGTTACGGTGGTTTTGTGTTCGTCGTAAATACACACTTTTTATGACGGACACAAAACCACCGTAAAAAGGTGTAGTGATTGCCGATCCTGTTTCGTCGCTTGTTTTTACGGCGAACAACTAAACCGCCGTAAAACTATATTTACAGCGGGCCAAAACTGCCGTAAAAGCTTTTACTGCGGTTGTTTTAACTGCCGCAAATGACTATTTACGGCAGTTTTGGCCCGTCGTAAATAGTCTTCCCTGTTGTAGTTATAAACATTTTAGGATTGTGTCTTATGCCTTCGACACAATTGATGATGATATTTTTTTGTGATCATATTTCTTAAAAGGCACAAGTAATTATTTTAATTTCCTCTATAGAAGAGCTTTGGATTAAAAGTATTCCTATAATATTTTATGAAAAAAGCCTTAACCAAATGCTTCAAATCTAGCTATATATCCCAATTACCATTAATCTTTAGTGTTCTAGATTTGATTTTTCTAGAGGTGGGTTTGCTAGCTTTTTAATTATGCTCTAAAATCTTTTTCTCTAATGCGTGATCATTCTGTTTCCTTAGATACTTATAATATATGTGTGAAATATGGAAGTATGAAGTTATGCGCAATATAACAGTAAATTATAAAGTAAAATAGCATAGGAGGATTTTACGTGGTTCATTTATAAAACCTACATTTACGGATAGCTTAGAGCTGTAATTCACTAAATCTTGTTTGTACAATCTTTAGGATCGTTTACAGTGTTGACTCACTCTCATATACTGACCTAATCTTTGTAAAACAAAATTCGGCCAAGATCTTAAACTCTAGTGACATTGCCCACTCTTTGTCACTGACAACTTAACGACACACTATTAAGTAAAACATAATCATGATATCTGACACTGAGTTACATAAACACTCAATTCACAAGTTCTCTCAAGCGTATACTAACTCAATTAGACCTAACCAAAATTCATGCACGGCCACAACCTCTCATACATGAAGAAAACACTCATAAAGCAAAATCAAAGAAGCATTTCAATTTTGCGTTGAAGCTCTCCTCAATAATCTTGAAATGTAGTGACATACACACACACATAGAAGTCACATAAAATAACATTATATATACTGTGATACCCAATTGTGCTATCTTTCCAAAATCCTATAGAATCTTAATCAAACTCAATTAGGATAAAGAACATTACTTTAGAAAGTGATATAAGTGATCTCCTACATGGAATATGACAAAATAAATATACACCTTATTCAACTAGGATACATCAATAATGTCCTAATTAAAAGAGATATTCAATATGAAACAAATACTTCCTAAAATAAACTTTTAGAAACAGTAAAATAAGAAATGATATAACATCTAGTTTCAATTACAAGTTGGCCAAAATAATCATGTGCATAACACATGCTTAAGTGTCACGTTGTTGACAACAACAATCCCCCCTTTTTGGCGACCTGTGATGAAAACATTAAACAGTTTCTGACGAAGGAATAGCACGTAAAGATAAGTCCAAAGTAACTATAAGCAATCATATGCCATCTAATAGAAAATTTTATACTAAAAGAAATAACAACTTTTCAGTTATAAACCACATAATAGATTAAGACATAACAGAAGAGTGGCTGAATGTAAATGACTTGCAAAACAAATCAAAGCCAATTTGACAAACCTGTCAGATAATCACTCAATCAAATTTATATGCATTAGCATAATCAAAGCTAAATAACACATGACAAACAAAGAAACAAACAAATCAAATATGCAGGTAAAAAAAAAAACATAAAACAAAGTAAAGTAAATCTTTCAAAATAACAAATCAAAGCATAAGGTAGAAAGTAGTTCAAAGTAAAAAACTCAAAAAAAAAAAAAAAATTCCTCTAACTGACTTCCCCAGAATTCAAGTAATGATCATAAACACAAACAAAAAAATCAGAATCAGAAACCTCTTCTACCCCTTGGTTTCATAACAAGTTCCAAAAAACAAATTAAAAATGAAGTCTGGCAGATTTGTGAACAGGAGGTGAAGATGAACTCCCAGGTCGTTTCTTGATCCTGCCAGCCTTGCACATCAATATCTTTAGTTTTTCTGCGCCAGCTTTGTAAATTTTAAGCAAATCATTTTGAGGAAGAGAGGATATACGTTTTGTATAACTTTACACTTGAGAGAGTATGGATGACTCCTATATAGTTTTGTATAACCTTTTCATTACTAACCCCCCTTTTTTTCTAGTCCGATCGAGCAACAATGAAATAGCTTAAAGCATATTTAATGAATAAAGTTTTATCATTGTTTCCTCTAGTGTATCCTCTTTAAATCAAGAAGCTAGTTAATCTCTCATATCAAGCTCTAGGAGCTTGTTTCAAACCATACAATACTTTATGAAGCTTATACATGAAATTTGGATGTTTAGGATCAACAAATCCTTTAGGTTGCTCAACATAAGCCTCTTCATTAAGATAACTATTTAAGAAAGCTGTCTTGACATCAATTTGAAACAATTTAAAGTCCAATAAGCATGCAATAGCAAGTAGCAATAACAGATTCAAGTCTAGCAACAAGTGCAAAAGTTTCCTCAAAATCTATTCCTTCAATTTGAGTATAACGTTGTGCAACTAACCTAGCCTTTTTCCTAATGACTTGTCCAATTTCATCAGTTTTGTTTTTAAAGATCTATTCAGTTCGAATAACATTTGCATCTTTTGGTCTATGAACTAATACCCATACTTTATTTCTTTCAAACTGATTTAATTCTTCTTGAATTGCATTTATCCAGACAAGGGCAGAAATTTCAACTAAAGGGAAAAGTCAAGCACAAAATTGTATGACAGAAGTTGCACAAGCATTCCGATTACATCTCTTAACATCCTAACTCTGCCTTAGAACTTTTAAACCCTCTAAGACCACAAAATCGATACATCTAACTGCCATTCCTCCTCCAGCATAACTGCAAAAGAAAAACATTTAACTGTCAGTTGAACAAAATCTACTAACTTGCTTACAATAAGAATCACCAAAATACATATAACACTATTTGAAACAGCATATCTATCTCAACATCTCCTTTCATGTATATATACAGCATCACAACAGTTATGAGATCCACAAATTAATTTCCATTTTATCTTTAAACTTATCCCAAATGAAGTGCTAATTTCCCTGGATAAACAGTTAAAAAGAGAAAGAAAGAAAGAGCACCTATAGATGAATATGAAATATAATAGTTTTGTAGAGCCTTTTCCATTTTCACTGAGTTCCATCTGAACTAGTACTAATCTCAGACCTTGTAACTTTGGTGGCCAAAAAATTTGCGCAATATAATTCTATCCTAAGGTAGCTCCAGTGAATTTGATTTGATAGCAATGTCAAACTGTGAACTACAATATTGGATTCATGCAGTCAAGATGGCTTCACCATCAAACTATTGAAGAATAAAAATAATTCATAAGCAACAGAGCTGAAACTTCATTAATATAAAGAATTCTAATACAAAAAGTTAAAAATAAAAAAAAAATTGAACGGGGAGACTTGCTGATATTAAACTTTCTAACCTGATCAAATGCTTTTGGCTCCCCATATATAGAGGTTATAACGCAATTCAACTACTTCTTTCTCCCACCACCAGCCTTTGACTTCTTGTTAGTTATTTCTTTAGGAGCATTACCTGGAGTTTCCTATCATTACAAATCAGCACATGATGGATATAAGGAGAGAAAGATGACGCTTCCTATATGAACAAATTCCAGATTTGAGAACAAAAATTGAAGTATATTAAATAATGAGCTAATAAGCATAACTAATCAATAGAAATCCAAAACTTAAAAGCCAAGAAGATATATTTACTTTGGCTGGACAATTTTCTTCATGAACCCCTGCTCTCACCTTTTTATCTTGATCTATGTGCAATGATCGATTTATTAGGTTGGTTGATTACAGTAACTAGCAGGGGCATTTAGAAGATAATTTTTTAGGCATAAAGGTATTTGGACAAAATATTTCCAAAAAAAGCAACCATCATTACTCATTTTGTTATACCCATTGATCCCTTTTTTTGTGGAATAATAAACAAAGGAAGTCTATTAATAATGAAGAACTACCAAATTGATGAGGTATTGGAAAACAAAAGCACCAAGATGGGACCAAAAGCTACAGATTAATTAATAACAATATGATCTTGTCTAAGCCCTCATAGACAAGATAGATGAAGAGAACTTCTAAAGAGTGAAAAAAAGAAAAGATAAGATATCATTCACTTTGCCTATAAACCATAGTAATTCTAGAAAGAACTCCGATTTTGTCCTTGTAGTAAGCATAATAGAGATTATTGCAAAAAAGATAGGGAGGTTCACCATGCTTCAACCATAGAAGCAGACACCTATGGATAATTGAGGAGAGTGCTTTGAGCCCAAAGCTAGAGTCGGCAACCTTAGGCTGCCAGTAAACTTGGGCCTGGAAGAGTTACTAACTTGCAGAGAGAAGGACATCATATGCTTGATGGCTGCTTTGGGAGATTGAAGCAGATACTTGGATTCCTGTCATCCAGTGCACCAAGAATTATGGAACCAAATCAGCTCTAGACTACCCAACAGGTCAGAGCAAGCATGGGAGAAAGGTAATGTACCATTTTGTCATCAATTTTAGAAAATAGGGGATCTGATGCATAGGTATTAAACTGGCATAGATGTGTTGATAACTGGTTTAAAGAATGATTCTAGCCTATATATAATATATACATATACATACATATATATATATATATATATATATATATCAGGAAAAGTCAGCAAAAGATAACTTGTTATTTCATTTCGTTATTGAAGCATTACTTACCGGCCTTATGATGACTTGGTCTTGGCTGCTTTAATCTTTTCTATTGCCTGATATTTAAAAGTGCAAAAATTTAGTTTATGGTACATCTCATTCTTAAGCAAGCAACATAACCTCAAGAGAAGTGTAGGCAAGAACTTTGCCACAACACTTAGACAGACCTTTGTCACCCTATCAGCGTTGAACCCATTTTCATTCACTAGAAAGGTAACCAACCCCTGAAACATTAGAAAAAACAATGCAACAATTTAGACATGTTAAACAGTTAAAAGGAATATAACATAATATATATTATTAACTATACTATCATTAAACCTCTTCATCTAGAGCTGACCACTTAAGTTCAAGTTGATCTTCGCTAGTGAAGACTTCTGGTTCTTTAAACAGCTGTCGCGCCTCTTGATACGGCCAATCTTCTGGTATTTGGTATCTGAATAAAACAATTATATAACTGAGGTAGAGCCAAAAAGTGCATATGCACAAAGATTCCCACATATGAAACAAATAAGTATATATGTAAACTGATCAATCTGAATTAGCTAGAAACTCGGAAATCCTTTTGATGTAATAAACCACTAGAGTAAATGGTAACTTATCTTGATCTTTTTCGTAGGAGAAAAAGTATTGTCACAAGAAAGGACATGTGAGCAAGTAGCCCACCTATTGGCCATAAAGGAAAAAAAAAAAGGAAAAATGCAATTAAAAACAAAAAGATGACTCACAAAGGAATAGCATCCTAGTTGGAATAGATAAAAAAATTATATTAATAGATAATATGGCCATAAATTTTACTGACAAAAGCCAAATTTTGGAACAATGGAAAAATTATATAAAAACTCGTGTCAAACAGTTATTGCAGCAAAAGAAGGAGCATAGTTTCTTTTGATAGGAAGAAACCACCAAAGAAGCCCAGTCTAGAAATAAAATGGCTGCCTGAACACTCATGAGAAAGTATGACATCACTGATAACACTGCAACACCTTTCTCTGCCACAATCTAACCAGCAAAATAAGACAATCAAACCTCCAAATTACAACCTTCAACAATTTAACATAAATACCATTTTACACCACAGCAACTGCAAGAAATGGAAACTACTTTCAAGCTGAAAGAATTAAAGACCTTTCTTTATTTATGTTCTCCATTATATTCTCTATAGAGCCACGTTGACGGATGAGCTTTAAAGCAGTCTGTCCACCAATACCTGCATTGGGATATTTGTAAAAGAGAAGGAAAAAAAAGAGCTTGGATTATTGTACTTTAAATCAATAATTCTAAAAAAAAGAAAAGAATAGACTAACACTGACTCTAAATAAAATCCCTTGTACCTCAAATGCTATCACAATAATCACAACCCGAAAGTATACACAAGTCAATAAATTGGTCCATAGTAAGATTCAGTTCCTCCAAAATCTAAAAGAAAATCATCCTTAGAACAATGAAATAAACACTCAAGCAACCAAATCGTGTTCAATGTACCTTTGCCACTTCAAACTCCATGACAGGCACTTTTCTTGAGCTAGGATCCATCAAATGGCGAAGAAATCTGGGAGCGCCAAAAGTTAGTGAGTCCATATCTTCAAAAGCCACTGCATAAACCTGAAACACAGCAGAAGTTTGGATAAAATTTATCAACAATCATTTGCCATGGACAGCTTTTGAGAACCCGTGGAAGGGTACAATTCACTTCTTAAAAGAAGATGAATTTATAAATCTAACTTCTGAAATAAAGACATTGCAGAAGATGGAGTTAAGATATATGAAAAGAACAAAGTAAATGATGTCATTTGAAGATATTTTAAGAATGATCATGTATAAGAAAGAAAGAATGATCATATATGAGAAAATGAGTACTTTTAAAAAGCTATGGAGTAAAAAATACACAAATTTAACATGCAATAGAAAGCTTAATCGTTTTGCCCTCTTTGAAACAACAGATCCATGTTTGTGTAGATGAAAAATTGAAACGATTAAAATAACAATCATGAGAAAGTAATATAAATAAATAAAATACCTCCACGGCTTCAACCAAGTCTTCAGTAGCATCTGCCCTCTTTGAGTAACTGTGTTACCAGCAGAATTGCCGTATTATTAACTATGACCCATAAGCTTGAATAATTTTCAAGGCAAGACAAAACAAGTGTATGATAACAGCAAAATTACCGTTTTGCTAGCTCTTGCTTTTTCAAATCTGGAGGCTTCCCATCAAAAACATAGACTGGCTTTATTCCAGCTTCAAGAAGCCTAATTGTACAAGTAAACATACCTTGCAAATGACTAGAAAAAAGTAGCCAACGCCAACATTCATTTACAAACGAAACTAAATAAAAACTACGCAATAGAAAGATTAAGAAACAGAATGAAATGAACTAAATTGGTGTCAAAATTTGTAGCAATTACCTAGTAAATTAGCATGTGAATATTAAAACAATTCAGCACTTAATAAGCGTCTCATATATGAGAAGAGGCAGAATGCTCAAGTGACAGAGGACAACTGTTGTGATGACAAAAAAAATGGCCATCAAAAAGCAAACAATCCCAATGTTTGTCAACTGCTCTGAAATGTTCATGTGCAAGTACTACCATCAGTGCTCGATTGATCTATGACAAGTCTATTTGCAACATAATACCACCAACAAACAAGACTTTCTTGGAAACATCTCCACCATAAACAATTTCTATTTTCCTACAGTTTCTCAATGACCAAATATGGAAATGATTGAAATGAAAGTTCTTACACAAGTCTCAATTAAATTAACAAAAACATAAAACACATGATTTAACTACTCACATTTCATTTGCTTATGGCAAAGGGAGATGAATACATACTTCATGAAGCAAATCCTTGTTGATCCCTTCCAAAATCAATTTGCATGCATCACTACTACTGCATAAGCTTAAAAAGTTGTTATAATAGCAAACAAAAGTTAAATGGTGCATAACCATGCAACTAAATACATAGAAACATCATATTAGAGCTATGAGATTATATCAAAAAGATGAAGGCAAAACTTACCAAGCTGGGTTGTTTAGAAAGTAACAAAATGATAAAAGATCAAGTTAATGAATGATAGATTCAACATATAAACATCAACTTTTGTTTGCTACTATGTCATAATCTTTCATCCATTGACAAAAAAGAACATTATACATTAGACTTCATCAAGTTTTGATGTCCCAAAAACTATACAATTTAGGTCATTTAGCCACCAACCAACTTGCATGGATAACGCATTCCAAAACAATCCCAAAAACTACTCCACGAGGTATTCGTAATCAAAGCACACAAAAAATGGCTGTTGACACTCTTTCTTGTTTTGTGAGTTGTTGTCAGCAAGCTATATACAATTTCCAAAAAGTTACATACACAACTATCCACACACATGTTAACTCCTTCAATCTGCAAAATTAAAATGTCATGTTAGAAATATAAATTGAACACTAAACTTGGATGGAAATTCATCATAGTTTGAGGATTTGATGAACCTGATTTTGTAGCCTTCTTCTTTTCATTCCATTCTCTAACAATCTTGGATATAAGCCTAGCCCATTCTGATCTAACTTCATTTTTCTCCTTCATTGTATAATGGTCCTTCTTGTTGTACTAACAACAAAACAAAATTATGTTAATAACAACGCACTAAAAACTTGAGAAACCCAAATTAGGATTGCTTACATTTTCACAGAGGATCTTGGGGTTTTGCATAATCTCTTTCATATTTCTTAAAACATAAAAACCACATTCCGTACTGCTAACTTGTCTTGGTCCCTGCAAGTATACACGAAAAAGTGGCTTTATATTGTTTTCAATCACAGCCAGCATCCACTAAACCCGATCCAAATGGAGCCTCAGTTACATAGATCTGATACCACTTTTCCAAACACTAGTGAATGGACTCAAATCTAAAGCATACGACTTCAAACAACATTTCAGACGAAATAGTTGTAAAACTAAAATGAAAAAAAGTAAAGAAATGGTAGAACAAAATAATTACAGTACCATATATTTTTTTCGTGTATACAAACACGAAAAAAATCGTGGAAAACAAAAACAAACAAACATTTCCAAGTCGATTTCTAATAATCAAAAATTAATTAATTAATTAATTAAGTACAAAGAGTAGTTTACCTTGCAAGAAATCACAGTTCTCAACCTCTTTCCTTACAACATCGAGCACATAGTCGTACACCTCGGCGCCTTCTATGTAGTGTCCTTTCGCCAGAAATCGCGACTCTTTGTCCTTTCGCCTTTCGCCAGAAATCGCGACTCAAAATTGATTTTGTTAGAAATCGCCAGAAAGTTCACCAGAAAGAACTTTCTGTAATTTACATGATCCAAGTTACTTCTAGCGCCGGACTGCCTCAAGACGAAGTTATCAATTTTGAGAGTTTAGGGTTTCACTTTTGGGAGGAATAGAGTAAACGATTTGTGTTAGGGATTCAAGGCATTTGTTCAATGAAATTAACAAATTTCTCTTTGGAAGGGCGGTGACAGAGTAGGATTAGGCTTTACAGTCAAACGCCGAAAGACTAGTAGCGATGAGAGTGAATGATGAGAGGGGTAAGCGATGAAGAGAAAAGGAGTTCACGATGAAGAGCTAAGGAGTTCGTGATGAGATGAGAGAGATTGGGCGGCTAGCTAGGGCAACCAAAATGTATATGGAGGGAAAATAAGGACAATTTATATAAGTGGCAATTTTTGTAATTTTGGGAAAAAGGTGAGTGACACATAAAGTGAGGAGCAGGTTTGACTTTAAGTGTACAGTAGTATACTTGACTGTTTTTTTTAAATAGACATATAAACAAAAGAAAAACTGACAAATATTCTTAAATTTCTTGTAGTGAAGATTTATTGATTCAACAATCTAGTAATACGAAAAGATATTTTGGTACATATAAAATATATTAAAAGAATATCTTATAAAGTAGATAACCATGTCGAAAACCAATATGTTATTTTTACAACTGCATCTGTGCCATGCAGGTAAAAAAGTTTCAGTTACGAAGATAATAGTTTCCACGTGCCTTTTTACACTAGTGACTCAACAATAACTGAAAAATACAAAAATTAATAACAGAAGAAATACAAACTTTGCTTGAACACATGTACAATATATTAATATAACTAGCATAAAGAAACAAAAATAAAACGAAAATAAATTGCTAGTAATCAGGCAGCACAAGTACAATACCAGCATAACCAGAATAACACATAATTATAAATTTTAAACGACTAAAATAAGTATTAACTTACATTATACCTGTTGTGGGGTAACAAGCACTCTCCCTTCAACACCCTCTTTTGTAATGAATCATGGACTCAAGCAATTCAAGAATCTGACGTCAGGTGGGATCTCGAAACTTTCCTATTGACTCGTTTAAAAAATTGAAAAGTTTAAGACCAATACTAGCCCAAAACGACACTACTGCCCGCTAGAGGTCAGAGGTTAATTAACAGTATTAATTTACGGCCATTACCTATTGCCTTCAGCTTCAAGCTTAGGTGGTTACTCGACAAAAGCATACTAAAAAAAAATAATAATAATAAATAAATATATAGGAAAGATGAAAAGCAAAGAAGGAGCAGATAATTACCATTGCCATTAATTTGTGGGCGGAAGGGCTCAGTAGCACTAAAATCCTTCCATTATAACCTATATTGAAATCCAGATTTTAAATTGTATAAAAATGAAGTTTAAATTCTGAAATGAAAAACGTTCAAAATAATAACTTCATGACTTATTTTTGTGAGAATGCAAAGAACCTTATTTTTTAGAACGATGAACTACCGAGTCATCCACCTTCAGTCAAAGAATCAAGGAAGAAAATATACTATGAGTAGTAAGAACGAAGTAACAATGAAAATCTGGAAACTGTAGCTATAGTGCCCTCCAATGAAAAGTAAAGTTTTTGACCACTCATTGAATCGAATTTCAGATCGTTTCTTCCTATATTGTTCTTCTCTATTTTTTCCCTCCCTTTCTTTTTCCTTGGATAATTGTTCTTAGTGATAGTTTCCTATCACATATACAAAAGCCAACCAGTGATGTTACATAGAAGGCTACATAATCTTTTTTTTTTTTTTTTTTGCAAGAAAATTTCAGGCTTTCTGCACTACTCAGAGAATGCTTCTGAAACATCAATAAGTCTTCAATACGACTACTATTTTCATATTAACAAAAAAAAAAAGGGACTGTTCAAAACGAAATATCACTGTCTATGCTTTAAGAAATTAAACTCCTTGCAAAATCAGCTTAAAGTGTGGAAAATAATCTCTTTCAAAATTACTTTAAAAATAAATAAAATAAAGAAGAAGAAGAATGGGCTAGAAGATCAAAGTAGGAAATGATGAAGTGAGCTCAATGTCTCAACCCTAGCAACATATAAAACCACAGAGGAAGTCCGAGTTCACAATTTAACTTCAAATGAGTAGATACAAAATCTACTTATTTCAAGTAAACGAACAGGAATTTAGAATTCAACTGTAAATTCTAATTCAAAACGAAACAAACAAACACAAAAGTAGTGAAAATGAGTTGCATGTTGTGAAAACTTATACAAACTGAAGCTTTCGATTGAGTTCACAGAATAATAATAATTAAAAAAACTAGGAAATTGTAACCATAAATTTCGATCATGCTAGAAAATTTTCACAATTAAGATAGAAATGTACGTGAAAAATGAGCTGGTTGGCAATGGTGACGATTTAAGGCGTAACATGGCGAGGTTGCAGCTTCGAAATTTCAGACTGGACCCTAATATATAACAACATTTTGAAAGAGGGAAATTAAAGTTTGAATCAATTCAAACAAAAAACAGGAAACCTAACCACGAAATCAAAGTTTAAATCTTAGAAAAAGGAAACATGCGCATTTTTTGTTTCTTTTAGGCTTTGGATTACAGCCGAAAATTTCTATTATTTTTTGCTGTTAGGAGATTGAACACTCCTACCGCAGCTCAAATAAAAGACAAGAAACAAATTGTTATGTTAGAAATAACAATTTGGGTGGCACTGCCCTCCACAATAAATAAAATAGACAACTTGGGCGGCTCAGCCTTCCACAATAAATAAACTAAAGGCAATAAAGAAAATAAAGGCACAAATATTTAACGTGGTAAAACCCTCAATTTGAGGGAAACCTCCACGGGACAAGACCGAAAATATTTCACTATGAAGAAAAATATTACAATCTCTCTCACAATTAGAATGGAGGAGATTATGTGGGAGGAAGAAGTGAAAAGCTTAATACATAAGCTTGGTGCAAGTATAAGGGGAGGAGGAGGCTTTAATATATAGCCTAACCTCCCCACTTAAAATTAATTTCCCACCGATGTGGGTTTGGGTGAAAGGCAAAATGCCTTCACCCACTCACATTCTCCCACTTGAAGGCATTTTTCCTTTCAGTCTTGTCTCTATACATGCTGCTCACGTCTCTAACAGGCCACAAGACGTCCTACACCAGATGAACTTGTCAGCATTGATTGGTTTGGTTAATGCATCTGCTATGTTGTCCTTCGTGTGGATTTTCTGCATATCCACTATTCCGTCTTCTACTACTTCTCGTACATAATGATATTGAACTCCTATGTGCTTCGTTCTTGAATGAAAGGCTGGATTCCTTGCAATATGCAAGGCACTCTGACTGTCACAAAATAAAGAAATCTTCTCTTGTTTGTGCCCGAGTTCCTCCAATAACCTTTTGATCCAAACAGCTTCCTTGCAAGCTTGTGTAGCTGCCATATACTCTGCTTCTGTTGTAGATAGAGCCACAACAGTTTGAAGTTTGGATACCCAGCTCACAGCACCTCCTGCAAGTGTAAACACATAGCCTGTAGTGGACTTCCTTTTGTCAATATCTCCAGCAAAATCTGAATCAACATAGCCCCTGACAATGAACTCTGATCCTCCATAGCATAGTGCAGCATCAGAGGTTCCTTTGATGTATCTAAGGATCCTCTTAACAGAATTCCAATGCTCTCTTCCCGGATTAGCCATGAATCTACTGACTGCTCCCACTGCTTGTGCAATGTCTGGTCTTGTACAAATCATAGCATACATTAGGCTCCCTACTGCTGATGCATACAGTACTCGAGACATTTCTATCCTCTCCGCTTCATTGCTAGGACTCATACTTGAGGATAATTTATGATTAACAGGAAATGGGGTAGAAATTGGCTTACAATCTTGCATGTTGAAGCGACGCAAGATTTTCTTCAAGTAGTTCTTTTGAGATAGCCAAATCTTCCTGTTTTTTCTGTCTCGGTGAATTTGCATCCCTAGAATCTTGTTTGCCGGTCCTAAATCCTTCATTTCAAATCCCCTAGCCAATTGTGCCTTTAATTCTTGGACCTGATCTTTGTTAGTGCCTGTTACCAACATATCGTCCACGTACAACAGCAAAATGATAAAGTCTTCCTCAAACCTCTTGTAATAAGTACAATGATCTGAACTGAGTCTGTTGTACCCAAGGCTGATGATGAATGAATCAAATCTCTTGTACCAACACCTTGGCGCCTGTTTTAAGCCGTACAGAGATTTGGTCAACCTGCAAACCAAGTTTTCTTTTCCTTCTTTAACAAAACCTTCCGGTTGGAGCATATAAATTTCTTCTTCAAGTTCTCCATGAAGAAATGCAGTTTTTACATCTAACTGCTCTAAGTGTAAGTCAAAAGTAGCACACATAGCCAAGACTGCTCGAATTGTTGTAAGTCTTACCACAGGAGAGAATATCTCATTGAAATCAACTCCTTCTTTCTGAGCATATCCTTTGACCACCAGTCTAGCACGATACCGCTCCACTTGATCATTCCCATCACGTTTGATCTTGTAAACCCATTTGTTTCCGATGGCTTTTCTTCCATGTGGTAGTGGCACAAGATCCCATGTCTTGTTTTTGTCTAAAGCTTCCATCTCTTCATGCATTGCTGTCATCCATAGAGATGCATCAGAACTTTTTATAGCCTCCTGAAAGGTGGAAGGCTCCCCATCTTCTGTTAGGAGACAGTATGCAACATTGCTTGCCATCACATATTCTGAGTGCCAAGAAGGTTCCCTTCTTTCTCGAGTTGATCGACGGACTTCAGGTGCTTCAGACTCAACTGGTTCTTGATCATCGTGTTCTGGTATTGCTTCAGAAGAAACTGTTTCTTCCTGTATTGATATAGTCTCAACATTTTTCTTCGTGCTATCACTTTCTTCACATTTAAATATGTCTTCTATAAAGACAACATCCCTGCTGATGACAATCTTATGGGCAGTAGGATCCCATAAGCGATACCCCTTTACTCCATCAGCATATCCCAAGAAGATACATTTCCTGGATTTTGGATCCAGCTTCGTTCTTTCTTGGTCATGATACATCACATAAGCAGGACATCCGAAAATATGAAGGGAGGAATAATCAGTTGGCTTACCAGTCCACATCTCCATAGGTGTCTTCATCTCAATTGCTGTTGATGGAGACCTATTTATCAAGTAACAGGCTGTAGTGGCTGCTTCTGCCCAAAATGTATTGGGTAAACCCGCAGTCCTCAGTAACGCTCTCATTCTTTCTGCGAGAGTTCTATTTGTCCGCTCTGCCACTCCATTTTGTTGTGGTGTGTAAGCAACTGTCTTCTGCCGTTTTATACCTTCTTGACTGCAAAATGCGTCAAACTCCTTGTTGCAAAATTCTCTCCCATTATCTGTCCTCAAACACTTGATCCTTTTTCCGGATTCAAGTTCCACTTGTGTTTTGAAGGCTTTGAATACAGGAAATACATCTGACTTTTTCTTGATGACATATACCCAACATCTCCTAGAATAATCATCCACAAACAATAAAAAGTAGTTTGCTCCTCCTAGGGACGTAACCGGTGATTCCCAAACATCAGAATGAATCAAGTCTAGAATGTTTTTACTCCTAGCAATAGATCTGCTAAAACTCAGTCTACTCTGCTTGCTAATAACACAATGCTCACAGAATGGTAAACTTACAGTTTTGATTCCAGGAAGTAGTTTTCGATTAGAGAGAATCTTCAAACCCTTTTCGGACATATGGCCAAGTCTTTGATGCCATATCATAGACAATTCTTCTCCAGAACTAGCAACCGCTATTTCTGCCTCCTGAACCGTTTCTCCATGGAGCATGTATAGGTTAGCAGCAATCTTTTCTGCCTTCATCACCACAAGTGCGCCTCTGACAACCTTCATGATCCCATTTTTCGTATGGAACTCACATCCGAGGTCATCCAACTGTCCCATCGATAGCAAATTTTTCTTCAAGCCAGTCACATGTCGTACATCTTGGATAGTGCGAATCGTACCATCAAACATTTTTACTTTGATGGTTCCAATACCAACGATTTTTAAGGCATGATCATCACCCATGTACACAGACCCTTCTGAGATAGGTTTATATTGATAGAACCAATCTCTTCTAGAAGTCATATGCCATGTTGCTGCTGAATCAATTAACCATATATCAGCAAACCTTTTTCTGCCTTCCACAACTGTTGTTGCCTCGCTGCACAAGATTTCGCCATTCCCTGAAGTACTTGCTACACAACCCTGAGATCCTGACGACTCAGATTCTTTTCCTTTGCTGTTTCCCTCTCCATTCTTCTTAAGATGCCAACACTCGTTTTTCACGTGCCCTTGCTTTCCACAATGGTAGCATTTAATAAACTTCCTTCCTTTAGACTTTCCCCTGTTCTGATTGTGACTCCTACTAGAACCACGTTCCCTTGATCTCCCTCTGTTGGCGGATAAAGCCTCTGCATGTTGAGAAGTCATTATTCTGTCTTCCTTGTTTTTACGTCTGCTTTCTTCTTCTAAGACAGCAGCCGCAACATCATTAAAGACTAGAGATGACTTCATTGAACCATTTGCCAAGTTGAGGATGAGATTGTCATATGAATCAGGTAAACTCTGAAGTAGAAGCTCAGCACGTTCTTTCTCTTCTATGTTATGCTCCATGGTTGAGAGCTGAGAGAATAACGTCTTCAAAGTGTTGATATGTTCAGTCACCGGAGTGGTTTCTGACATACGAAGAGTGTACAGCTTCCTTTTCAAGAAAATTTTGTTGTGTAGAGATTTGGCTTCATACAAGCTTGTCAAAGTATCCCAAATCTCCTTTGCAGAGTTTAATTCTTGAATACTTGACAGCACTTCATCTGCAACTGCTAGATGTAGACTTGCCATCGCATCACCATCTATCTTCTCCCATTTATTTTCATCTTGCATATTTTCCGGTCTTCCATCAATTGCTTCAAGGCAATTTTCTTTTCTCAAGATAGCCTTTATTTTAATTTTCCATAGCCCAAAGTTGTTTCCATCGAACTTCTCTATCTTGAATTTGGCTGCCATTTGTCTTGTAGTGAACAGTACCGTATATGTGAACAGTACCCTTGAATAGTATCGTATACGTGAACAGTAACAGTATCCGTATACGTACACCACTGCTAAACAGTAACCAAGAATAGTAGTAAGTGCCGGTACGATTTAATATACACCAGGAAAGCTTCCAGGAAACACTGGAGGGGTCACAAGCGGTATCACTTAAAATCCAGTCTCCTTAGACTCTTATCATCTTTTTGACAAAGCTTTCCTAGACATGTATATAACCATACAAGTAACCACTCACTGTCCTAACCCTTGGCTCTGCCTTCGCAACCTTGCTCTGATACCACTGTTAGGAGATTGAACACTCCTACCGCAGCTCAAATAAAAGACAAGAAACAAATTGTTATGTTAGAAATAACAATTTGGGTGGCACTGCCCTCCACAATAAATAAAATAGACAACTTGGGCGGCTCAGCCTTCCACAATAAATAAATTAAAGGCAATAAAGAAAATAAAGGCACAAATATTTAACGTGGTAAAACCCTCAATTTGAGGGAAACCTCCACGGGACAAGACCGAAAATATTTCACTATGAAGAAAAATATTACAATCTCTCTCACAATTAGAATGGAGGAGATTATGTGGGAGGAAGAAGTGAAAAGCTTAATACATAGCTTGGTGCAAGTATAAGGGGAGGAGGAGGCTTTAATATATAGCCTAACCTCCCCACTTAAAATTAATTTCCCACCGATGTGGGTTTGGGTGAAAGGCAAAATGCCTTCACCCACTCACATTCGCTGGCTTTTATAGCCATCGCAAAGGGATGTCTGATGTGAACCCTTTTCATTAACTTATTTGTTTGTGTTGGACTAGAAGGATCAATTTAAAAAGATACGACTTAAAATGTATGTAAACAACTTGCATTGCACCGTTCAAAAAGAATTATTGTATACCAATTTACTTGAGAAACAAGCTATTTATCGAATTCAGTCTTATAATTGCATTCCATTCAACTCTGATTTTTGCTCTTCAAATCACCGCCCAAGAAATCAAAATAAATAATTTTTTTTTATTAGCTGCATATTTTATATAAGACAGAGTTCAAAGGTACCCTAATATTATTCTCTAACAATATTAATAGCAATTCCTCACTAATATTAATACAATATCATCATCTCTCAGCGGCTCTAAGGACTCTTCATCTGCCAACACATCATCATCCAGGTAGTAATACGATCCCGCAGCCTTTTGATCCCTGTCCTTGGGAGAGTCCAATTTGTTAATTCTTGGTGGGTAATTTGCTGGATCCCGCCTAAATGTGATATCCAAATGCTGCATGTAGGGCAACAGCAACTATTTGTCCGCTTATAAAGTGTAGGCAAAAATATATAACGAAACAAATTTTGCATACCATCCTCCGCATGCTATTTATCCGCTTATGAAGTATAGGCAAAAATATTTAAGAAAACATGGTGAAACTCACCGATAAGAAGAGATTCATCCCAGTCAGTAATGACTCTGGAGAATTTGCAGTACAGCCCACGGATGGCATTCCCTCATATACGATAACCCCCCATCAGCGAGATAAGCAGCCATTATAAAATCATGCTCAACCATGAACGCAGTTTTCTGTGCATGCAAGATGAACCTCTTAATAACTTCTGAAGCAACAATACGCTGCTCAGAACCAAGAAATGCACTGGGTTCATCAATAAGATAAATGTCTGCAGGCTGCAAGAAACGCAAACTGTCTATTAGACTATAATAATAACAAAAATAAGCAACAGTTTTAGAGCTAACATTACCTCACATGAATTTTCCGTATGAGATGTAACAACGCAGCCTATCACTACTTCTGTTTCATCAGCCTATCATGATTAAGATAATATCAACCGTGACTTTCTGTTTCTTATCTATATGCTAAGGTTAATTGATGCCCTTTTTTTTCTTTTTCTAAAACGGTATTATATTTCCAAAACTTTAAAAAATAATCAATTTGAGTATTATTTAAATTTTAGCTAGTTCAAATATTTTGTTTAATTATTTAGTCAAATTTAATATAATACTTCGAAGAAAAATACTTTTTTGAGTGATTTTATGACACTTAATCCAACATTCATCATATCATACGAAACTCAATGACTAAATAATCTAGTCTCGCTAATTCACCGCCTTTAACAAATGAAGCATCCATCAACTTGTGCGTTGCTCGTTAGTTGGAATAGTTGGTCAGGGAGCTAAAAGAATTTAAGATTTGAGTAAAATTTTAAAAAATCTTCTTTAAATTTAGATATTTTCATAAATTGCTCCTTTTTTTATTTAAAGTAATTTTGGGGTGGGGGGGGTGGGGTGTGGAGCGCGGCGGTGTTATTTACTATGAACTGTCATTTGTTATTACTTCAATGCTAGCCAAAATAAAAATTAATCGCATTGGATAAGAGGAAGCTGCGAGCTTAGTCAATTACTGAAGAGGGTAACATTGAGGCTACACTGATTTGCTGACGCTTTTAATGAAGTATTTATCCCTTTAAACCATATCCAAATACAAGACTTTTTGCATTGCTAATGCACCACACAACAAAATCTCCAGAGAGTGTGAAACAAAAATATTGCCGCTGCCAATATGACAAGTGCTTTATATTTATATTTCCCAAAATGTATACACCCTTCAACATAAACCCCTGGAATATCTTGTATAAATAAGTGTAAACTTGGAGAAGTGCAAATAGCAACAAAAGGAGGTTACTTCAAATAACAGGTTAAAAAAAAAGCACCTAGTAGCAAAAATGATTACAGAAACCTAAACAACTAACCGATAAATTACTAGGCTGCCTAGAATCTGACAAAAGATGGCTGAAAACAAAATCACAATCTAAATTAAACAGACATAAGCATTAAAGTCTTAAGTTTACAAGGCAGACATCCAAGATGAACTAACACTCTCCAATCCTGATTCCATCAATATAATGGCACATTCCTAGCCTTATTCAAATTAAAACACAGACACACAGACACATTTTTTTTTTAAAAAAAAAGGGACACGCTGCATGAGAGGACTTAATAAAAAAACAACGCAGACATTGCAGAACACTTCAACGCTTGGGGACACCATTGCTGTGGACTCCAGGTCTGGCAGGCTGCCCAGAATTGGGATCGTGATGCCCATTTGCAGTACGTGGTCGCTGCTGCACCGGGTTCATTTCTAAATCTTCATCAACCACCTCATGTCCGCCGTGACCGCCATGCCCCGGCCCAAGATAGCGACAGAGGCCTCGAAGAGAGCTGAATTGATTGGCATAGTTTGGCCAAACTTCACCTATAGCACTGAAAAGAGCATCAATGTTGATGCCTTCGACAATGTCTTCTCCAAAGTCCGAACGATACTCCTCTGACATGTTGGGGTAATTGGTGAAGGGATTTCTCCCCGCATTGAACACCGTGTAGGTATGAGTTTGGAGAACGAAATAACGTTGGGCAGCTGGGTTGACCCGAAGAGCTTGAAGAAACTCTTCGGGATTTTGGGGTTGATATCCATCAGCCATGGAAAAGGAAATAGAGAAACAGAGGGTTGAAGGCAAGAATGGAAGAAAGGATGAGGAAGACGGGTGAATGGAAATGAAGGCACCGTTTTCTAGTCAAGTTTCATGAAGAAGCTGTGTTTTTTTTTTTTTTCTAAAAAGAAAATTAAATAAGGTAAAAAATAGATTAACTTTGGGCAGGTGCTAAATGAATTGAAGTGTGTTATGCAGAAGTAAAAAACTAGATTTGGTGCATGTCTTTAGAATTATTGCATGCCGTTTCTCATGTGCTTTGTATGTTACATAATATATAATTATTGAAAATGTATGACAAGCTAAACAATTAAACATTGATGAAGCTGGATAGCCTAACAAATGACAAACAAGCTCTGCCAATAATACAATGGCAGCTTCCTTTGAAAACTTGATGGCAGGTTATGCATTTACCTAGCTTGAACACAGTAACACCAATCATGAGAGAGAATATTAAATATCAAATACATAGTTTTGCAAACCATTGGAAGAGTTGCTAAAATGCTAAATAATGAAATATTTAACTAATTAAATGTTTTTTACAAGCTCATAGCAAATAGTCTTAGTCATCTTGAAAACAGAGTACATTAATGTCAAAGTAAAATACAAAATTTACAGAGGAAAGCATCGGCAACATACATGTTAAATTAATTACCAAAATTTTTTTTTAAATAAAAAAATCTTAAATGCCCAACCACGCACTAATAATATACTCCCTTACTGAGAAATATATCATAACTAAAATTAGTGGTAATTTGTTACTTACTTTGAGTATTTGATGAATGAATTATAAAAATTGGATGCAGTTTAGAGTCAAAATAATTAAAATTAAAAGATGATTAACTCCTTAAGTTTTATTACACTAAAATTTTTGAAATTTATCACAATAGTGAAAATCCAAATAATAATAATCGAGTACAAGTACATTAGATAAATCTCACAATAATGAGAGCCATTGACAAAGAGGCTTGTCCAGGCATACCTTTAGAATCTCAAAAACACAGAATACTCTTCATTAGTCAGAAACATAAACAAATTATTAGACAATTTATAAGTTACAATTAAAAAAAACATCAATAACCCTTCCAATCATAATAAATTTACACTAATTTTAAATTAAATTAAAAAGCGAGCAAAAATAAGAAATTCACAAGATAGTTAATGACGGAAATATCATAACATAAAATCAAATGAGCATCATGTATATCAAATTCTATTTTTTTGCTATGCTGTTTTTGTGATATTTCATGTCATGCATGTGTTTCTCATGCTGAGTAATGATAACCTGAATATTCATTAGCTTTTAAAACTAAACCCAAAGGAATGTATTACACAGCCCAAAATTGAGAAAAACAAGGGAACCCTATAATCTAATAGAATAAAAAATTAAAACAAAAATCTGAAAAGAGAAAAATTACTAAAAAGCTAAAATTTTATGTACAGATCCATGGACTCTAGATACGTCTATGATTAAGCCAAAATATTGTTAGTCTATGATTAAGCCAAAATATCACCACATAGATTAAAATAAAGACATGCAAGGGAATTAGGTTTTCAATAAAGAAGTGGAAACACATTACAAAAATAATAACTATAATAGACTAACAAAATAACCTCGTCGCCTTTCTTCGTGTATGACTTTAGGTGCTTAGACATCCCTACATCACTGATTAAATTATGTCTGCTTACAGATCCGACTGCCTGCCTCTGCATAGATTAAGCCATTCAAACGAACATGTTTAAAAGGTTAGTTTGACAAAGGGGGAGGCGGAAGAAGGCAACTCTGCGTTCGCTGAATAAGAGATAGGCAGACATATATTCACATCACGGTTCTCCCGGTTTTTTGAAAAATAAAAGGGTAAGATCCATTATACAATCTCAAACCCTAAAAATAATGATGTTTAGGATTCAATACTAGGAGACTTAGAAAAAATGAGCCTTTTTTTCTGCCCCAATTGCAATAATTTTTTTATTTAAATACATTTCTTTAAAAGATTCTTAACTTTAATTACGATAGCAAATAACTAATGCTATTATAATTGTTATAGCTGATGGCAGTTATATTTATGCCGTAAAATATTATTTTACAGCAATTATTAACTTTATGTCATTAAATTCCAGAATGATTAATTTATTCAACAGCAAAAAATAAATCTCTGCCGTGATATTATATATATTTCTTTATCTATATACGCCGTCTTTACTGATTTATTTAAACAGTTAATTTTATTTGCCTTTAAAATCATGTCGTAGAAAGTCATTTTTGTTGTAGTGTATATAAACCTTAAGGTCATGTTCGTTCAAGTAAAGGAATCATGATAGGGAAGAAAAAGTCGAGTCGAAGGAAAAATCAAAAACAAAAGAAATCGGTGGGATGAAGAAGATCAAAAAGCCAACAAAACTTGGTTTACCTTCAAATGGAAGAGGGATGTGTGCCGGCAATGCGCTTTGTGTCAGTGCTTTTGTGGATGTTGGAACGTGAACTCTGTTTAGATTTTTCTTGTTCATTAATTTATTCGTATTTTGCAATAAATTCAAGCTTCTAAATGAATCATATGATGGATGCAGATATGTAGAAAATTAAAATAAAAAACACCCGATTTTAGGGTTTAGAGATTTAAGATTCTAAGGTTTTAAGATTAAGGTTTCGGCAAAAAACATTGTGATGCTTTGAAGCCATACAACTAATAGGATAATGTCACAGGCCACCCCCAAGCTTAGGCATAATATCACGCAAATTCACTATTTGCAACTTTTATTACTATCTACACCTATCTTTTCATAAATCATCATGGACCATTCTGTATATGTAATTTGCCATGAAATTCACATATCCAATAAAAAAATTTTATCCCTAAAAATATTGATTTGCAACGAAACATTTTTGTTGGAAATTAGTAAACAATTAATGTCTTTAAATTTTTTGAATATGGAAACTTTTAGCAACAAAAGCAAATATGTGAGGAGACAAATTTACATGTTATAGTTGATGGCAGGTTATATTTATGCTATGAAATATTATTTTATAGTAATTATTAACTTTACATCGTTAAATTATAGAATAATTAATTTATTCAACCCCAAAAAATAAATCTCTACCGTGATATTATATTTCTTTATGTTGTGACTTTTGGGCTATCCGTGGAAGCGTTCTATCCGAGATCTTAAACAAATTATGATGTAACAAAGAGCAAGAATCAAACTAGAAAATAGCTAAGACAAGCGACATCAGATTTATCCTAATTCGGCCAATTAAGCGTACGTCCACTTTGGAGATCTCAATAGCAACTTTATTCCAATTAACAATAAAGAAGAATTACGATAATATCGACAGCAATTACAAGGATTTCAAACCTTACAACCCTCCATCCATATACCCCAAGGTCATCACCAATCTATGATATAAGCTTCTAAAGGAAAGACCAACTAAGGAGAACTCATCAAGCACCAAATCTCTGACATAATTATCTTTCTAGCACAACACCTCAAGGATACCATGTTTAAGGTTTTTGTTCAAAAGATGGCAAATCATGGACCTCTAGGATCACTCCCACATGTTGCCAACCTTCTTTCTTCCAAGGTGTCTAAAACGTTTTATCTCTCTCTCTTCTCTTCTCATCTCGTAGTATTTTTTTCATTCATATTAATATGGCTTTGTATAGGCCTTTGAGTTTCTTTCCTAGTCCAACCATGATTCCTAGGCTAGAAGTATAATCAAAACTCTTTCTATTTTAGTTTTTAGTTTCCTTGTCAAACTATGAATTCCAAGATTGGCCTATTAAAATAAATTATAATCAAACTGAACTTCCTAGTTTGATATAGATTCCAATTTGTTTTAATTCTACTATAGAAACAAATCCTAAATTTTCTAATAGTCTAAGAAGATAGAACCGCATATAACACTTTATCACATACAAGAGTAGATATATTATATAACCTGTCTTTGCTGATTTATTAAAACAGTTAATTTTACTTGTCTTTAAAACCCTGTAATAGAAAATCATTTTGGTTGTAGTGTATATAAACCTTAAAGTCATGTTTGGTTTGAGGGTCATGTTTAGTTCAAGTAAAGGAATCATGATAGTGAAGAAGAAGTCGAGTTAAAGGAAAAATGAAAAACAAAGGTGGAAATAAGAAGATCAAAAAGCCAATATGAAGAACATGGTTAAAAGGTTAAAAGCAACTTGGTTTACCTTCAAAGGGAAGAGGGATGTGTACTGGGTATGCTTTTTGTTTTAGTACTTTTGTGGATGGCGAAAAGTGAACTTTTGTTTGGATTTTTTCGTTAATTAATTTATTTGTATTTTGTAAAAAATTCATGTTTATATATGAATCATATGATGGATGCAGATCTGCAGAAAATTAAAATAAAAAACACCCCTGTTTAGGGTTTGAAGGGTTTAGGATTAAGATTTAGGCATATAGTCATTGTAATCTTGTGAAGCCATACAACTAGTGGCATAATGTCACGAAACACCCCTGACCTTAGGCTTAATATCACGCAGATTAACTATTTGTAACTTTTATTATTGCCTACCCCTATCTTTTTAGAAATCATCATAGTCCATTTTGTACACCCATTTTGCCACGAAATTCACATATTGAACAAAAAAATTTTGTGTCTAAAAGTATTGATTTGCTACATTTTTGTCCAAAATTAGTAAATAATTAATTTTTAAATATTTCAAACAAGGAAACTTTTAGCAACAGAAGCAAATATGTGAGGAGAAAAAGTTTTATGTTTGTAAATTTTTTAATAGGCAACAAAATGATTTAATTGCAAAAAAAGTTACATGTTATTTGTATATTTTTGGCACCCTTCCTCCCGCAAGAAAAAAATAATTTAGAAACAAAATTATGAATAGATACAAAACAAAATTCTTGCTAATTGTTAAAAAATCATAAGTTGTAATTCTTCCTCTCTATCTTAATGCTTTTATGGACGGTAGAATGCGAACTCTTATTTCCATTTTTTTTGTTAATTAATTTATTTTTTTATAATTAATTCATGCTTATATATCAATTGAAAGTAATCATATGCTAGACACAAATGCGCACAAAATTAAAATCAGAAGCCCCCTTGTTTTATAGTATTTACTGTACTAAGCGTTTGGGGTTACGGTTTAGGTACGAAGACATTATCAAGTCAAGCTATACAGTAGTGTGCCTTTATAATATAATTGCATGATTTTTTGTTTCTAGAATGAAAAGTACATGCTTTTTAATGATCATGATGAATTATCGAATTATCCACCTTTAATCAAAGAGTAAAAAAGCAAGAAAGTATAATATTAGAAGTAACAACAAAACAACAATGAAACCCTATAATCTATGGCAAGAGTATCGCCATATGAAAAACAGTTTGGGATCCCTTACCTATGCTCGTTATATATACGTTGTATGGCATATATTAGTTGAATGAGGAATTATGTTTTTAGAGTCTTAGAGATTCTGTTTTACTTAGAGATTTTCCCTTTCCCTAATTAACTTAGAATTCTAATGTGTCTAAATTTTAGTGTCCTATTAAAATTGAGACAAATCTAGTATACATATTGTGTACAAATCATGTAAGAACTCAGCTTCAATTTTTATATACTACAAGAAATTTATAGCAAAATTTTTTGCAATGAAATGAGATATTGTTGCAAAAGGCCGTGTATTGCAATGAAATAGGACATTTCATTGGCAAATTAATGTGAAATGATAGTCCACAAGTTTTCTTTGCAAGGATTGAGATACATTTTGAGACAAAAAGTTTTGTTGCAAAATGGTACAATTGGAGACGAAATATGATTTTGTTGCAAATACATGTATTTTGTTGCAAATATATGTTACTAGTTTTGTCCATATCTTCCAAAATATTTAGCAACAAAATAAGCTAGTTCCAGACAAATAGGTATTAATTTTGGACGCCCATTTTGCCATCAAATTCACATATTCAGCAACATAAAAATTTTGACTCAAAATATACTTGCAACAAAACATATTTTTTGCAAATTAGTAAACAATTAATTTGTTTAAATTTTTAAAATAGGAAACTTTTGCAACAAAAGCAAATATGTGAAGAGAATAGCATATTTGTTTGTAAGTTATTTAATAGGCAACAAAATTGATTTTGTTGCAAAAAAAGTACCTTTATATATTATATAATTGCATGAGTTTTTTTTTTAGTGAAAAGTACTTGTTTTTTTATGAGCACAATGAACTAAAGAATTATCCGTCTTCAACTTATGCATCGAAAAAAGAAGAAAATATAATATCAGTGTTAACAATGAAGCAACAATGAAAACCCGAAAACTTTAGCTATAGTAGTGTTGTCTAAAAAAATAGTTTGAGATCGCTTACTTGTGCCCCATATGTATACGTTATATCGCATTTATTAGTTGAATTAGGAATTATGTTGCCTTAAAGATTTTGTCTTAATTAAAGATTTTGCTTTTTCCTAATGAACTTAGAATTCTAATATGTTTAAATTTTAGTGTTCTATTAAAATCAGGGACTGATCTAGTATCCATTGTACCCTTAAAAACACTTAAAACAACCTAAATTTAAACAAAAAAATTAAATGGCTAAATCACCCATAAATTAAATTACTATTAAGGACAAACTAATAAAAACCATAATTTTAGAAAAAAGAAATTATGCTTCGTATATGTCGATAGTAAATCTGTATTTTTTTCTTGTTCATCTTACCTTCTAGATCCCATCATAAACATTCAACTTCTCAAATATTTATGCTAAATTAAAAGTTTAACAATCTAATTTTAATTTATGATATTTCAAATATATATCTACATTTTTCTTTTTTTTATAACCAAACAAACTTAAAGAACTTTTATTTTGTGAAAAATTTCTCCAATTGCCTACACACACACACACACACACAGAGGGTTAATTCCACATACTTCCCCCTCCGCTAAAAACAATTAGAAATTTCACAAAAAAAGATAAATTTTTTCAAATTACCTTTAATTTGTTATGAAAAATATTAAAAATTTCAAAATTATATAAAGCTCAAAACTAGCTTGCTAATAATTTTCCATCAACCCACTACCCCAGGTTGTCTTTACAAATATATTATCATAATAAAAGATACATAAACTTTTAAAAAAACTTTTTATAAAAAAATTTACATTAAAATCTTGAAATAATTAAAAAAATTTGCATTTGCGCCTGTAAAATATTATCTTATAAAGTTTAAGTCCTTCAAGGTAATTTCTTTATTTTTCTAATTTTAATTTTTGCCCTTTTAGAATTTAAAATTTTGTAATAACTAATATAGGGTAATTTGGAAAAATTTATATTTTTTAACACGGTTTTTAACGATTCTTAAAAAAAAAAAGAGGTGTATATTTGTATATATGTGTGTGTGTGTGTATATATATTGTTGGATAAAATATTAGGATAGCTAATGAGATTAATTTTTCAAGCCACATCATAAAGGGATATAATTTTTCTCGTATTTTGATTGGAGTAATTATGTCTCTTATCCTGTGTGGTGGCGGACTCCTAGAATGATGAATGCTTCATTATTTAAATGGTTGACAGAGACCTTGTCATTGCTTCTATTATTGAGGCTTTTGTGTCAACTAGATAATCCTATAACGAACACTCTACTTGGCCGATGAATGACACGTCTCCCAATTTCACCACTACAGATATTGCATGGCATAAGTTTCTAAGTTAGAGTCGTCAATGTCAAGAAAATATTTAATAAAGAGCTGCACATCCCTGAGTTTAATTAATACCTCCTAAGTTTCATAAATATTAATAAAATGTGGGAGGCATAAGGCTCCATACAAGCTTCTCTCTAGGTGTCATTTGAAAGGATACCCTATCCTCTACATGCTATCAAGACTCTAGGTGTCAACACCAACTCCCTTGCATACAGCATGGTGTCAACCAAGCCTAATGTACCTCACCATCTATAAGTAAACTCCTCAATAAAAATAGCCTTTGGCTACAAATCAAGGTTCGAAATACTCTCTCCCTAACCTGAAACTCTCTTTCTATCTTGTCTCTCTATGGTTGATATTTTACTCTATATTTAATCTTTGACTTAAGCGTCAGAGGATTATCATCGACAACACCACCGATGCCTCTAACACCTTGTTTTCTCTTGGCATGCAAATTGTTCAAACCATTGGAGCCTCGATTGACCAAAATACTACAACAATCTTGACAAACACATGGATTGAAACCCCTCACTTTCAATATCCTTCTCAATTACTAGTGAGCTAGAGTTCCATAGTAAATATAATTTTTACTAGTGAGCTAGAGTTCAACCCATTTTCAACATCAATGGTTGGCACCATCTTTAGGGATTTTGACAACAAGCTATATGTATCGCCATGAACAACCTACCAGAAGGGAATGTCAGCATTAAAAATTTCTATAGTGACAAAGAGGGTCAAAAATAATGAAGGGAAGAAGTTCACAATAATAAGAGGTAGAGGCTATCTAAGAGCAACTGAGGCTTATGAACCAACAAGTGCTCAAATGCAAACTCAACCTGTACTAGCAAAAAAATTCTCTCTGTATTGATGTTGATGAGATCTTCACAAACAATTAACAAGTTCCGGGTTAACCATATGGCGGGCGAGCGTAAGGGTGGAGCAATTGCAAGTCAACACTATAGTCACAAAAAGAAAAGATCACATAATTATGATCAACATAGAGACAAAGCATTAGGAAATGAAGCCCATCCTAATCATAGTCATTCTAGAGAAAGAACTTAAAAAAAAAAAAGGAATGACGATTAAGGACCTTCAATGGTTGATTGTCATGGTCGACTAGAAGAAGCACCAGATATTGGTAGGATGACTAAAGTAATAGAGAGACCAGAGAGAGGAACCATGCAAGGTTGACCAAAAAAAGGATAGCTACCATTGATACAATTGTTGGGGGACTTGTTGTCAGAGGAAATTCAAATCATGACTTAAATGCTCATATAAGAGAGGTTAGAAGGTGTATGAAAGCTTTAGAGGTTGGTGTGCAAAGAGGGCAATGAAACAACCCCGTCTCTTCCATACTTCATTACTCTTCCCTAAAGAAGATGCCAAAGGTTTAGTTTTTCCTCATGATAATGTCATGGTAGTAACAATGACAATTGCCCATTGTGGTGTAAAATGAGTGTTGGTGGATACTGAGTTCTATAGATATACTCTTCTTAGAAGCTTTCGCTCGCGTGGAATTATCTAAGGAACAGCTCCAACCCAATGAAACCTCTTTGAAAGGTTTTGCAAGAGATCATGTGACCCTCATTAGTTCATTCTAGTTGCCAGTAGTAGTAGGAGATGGTCTCCATAAGAGAACAATCCTTGTGAATTTCTTAGTAGTAGATTTTCCTAGTGCTTATAATGTTATTCTTGGTTAACCAGCTCTAATCCACTTTAAGGCAGTAATCCCCATCTACCACTTGACAATGAAATTTCCTACTAAATAAAAGGTTAGAATTGTGCGAGGTGATCAAGAGTTTACAATGACATGTTATGCCATTCCCATGAAAGAGCAAGTTGAGAAGACTCTTTCGATCCATAATTCAACTCCAAGAGATGAACGTGGTTGACCAGTTGAGAAAGCTCTCCAAATTCATGGTTCGGACCTTGATGGTAAAGCTGAGCAGGTTAAAGAGGTTATATTGGACAATAATCTGAATCCTAGAGATGACAAGTTTGGAATCTATGCTAATTGATGAGAATGACTTAAGGAAGACAATCAAGTTGATTCTTTACTTTCAGCAGACGCCTATAATGGTTTAAAGCACTTCTTTAAAGAATATTTTAATGTATTTCCTTGGATACATGGTGATTTGACTAGAATTAATCCACAA
The DNA here is from genome assembly GCA_013180625.2 of Boswellia sacra. NCBI lineage: Eukaryota > Viridiplantae > Streptophyta > Magnoliopsida > Sapindales > Burseraceae > Boswellia > Boswellia sacra. Next base: position 78,493 of record SNVD02005053.1, read on the forward strand.
ATTATAGTTCATAAATTACAAGTCGACCCAACTTATAAACCTGTTAGGCAAAAAAGAAGAGCATGTGGCCAGAAAAAATATAATGATATAAAAGAAAAAGGCTGACAAGCTCCTAGAAGCTGGCTTTATTAGAGAGGTTTTCTACCTAGATTGGCTAGCAAATACGGTAATGGTGAGGAAATCGAATGATAAGTAGAGGATGTGTATAGACTTCAAAGATCTTAACAAGGCATGTCTGAAAGATAATTTTCCTCTTCCAAGGATTGACCAGCTAGTCGACTTAACAGTAGGACATGAACTCCTAAGCTTTATGGATACTTTTGCTAGATATAACCAAATCAACATGTATAAACTTGATAGGAAAAAAACCTCCTTTATTATGGATCCTAAGATATACACCGAAGGCACACTTGGTGGGATTTAGCTTCATATACATGGCCTAAGAGCTCATGGAGCATCTTATTTACCAACCCCTAGTATGTAGCTCTAGCATCTTCAACTCGAATGGCACTACACAAAGGAAGATTTTGTAGAAGCATGGTATGAAGTTGAATCCCACCAAGTGTGCCTTTCATGTGTCTTCGAGAAAGTTTCTTGGTTGTACAGTCAACTAACGGCAGATAGAGGTCAACCTAGATCAAATCAGTGCTATTATGGAAATGAGGTCACCACACGACATGAAGGAAGTCCAATGTTTAACGGGCAAGATTGCAATATTGAATAGATTTTATATGAAGAGCAACGAACAAATGCCAACCATTTTTTAAAGCCCTAAGAAAGGGCAAAGGCATGGAGTGGACTGATGGATGTGAGCAAGCATTTCTCCAGCTAAAGCTTTACTTGACTAAACACCTATTCTTGCCAAACCAGTGCAATGGGAGACTCTGATGATATATTATAGTCTCTCGATATTCCACCAACTCAATCTTAGTCAAAAAAGAGGGAAAAGATGAACAACCTATGTATTATGTTGAGAAGAGATATTCAACACTTGAAAAATTAGCACTTGCACTTGTCATGTCAGCCAAAAAGCTTTGACCATACTTTCAAGCCCACTCCATTGTTATGCTCATGGATTAACCATTATAGCAAGTACTATTAAGGCCAAAAATCTCTGATTGAATAATGAAATGATCTCCTAAGTTGAGTGAGTTTTGCATAAGTTATTAACCATGTCTCGCTATTAAAGGCCAAGTTGTAGCAGACTTCATTTTTGAATTTACTAGTCAAGCATCTGATGAAGCTGAGGTCAACAAACTTTAGTACATTGGCGTATTGTATGTGGATGGAGCCTCCAATGTATAAGGTTATGGAGCTGGAGTGGTTGTCACAAGCCCCAGTGGTGAGGAGATGTTTTATGCTTTGAGATTTGGATTCAAAGCTTCAAATAATGAATCTGAATATGAAGCCCTTATTTTTGGGTTAACAATGGCCAAAATCTTAAAGGCAAAAAAAGTGTCGATCTATCTTGACTCGTAATTAATGGTGGGACAAGCCTTGTCTAATGTCCAAGCAAAAGAGCTTAACATTATGGCTTATTTGGCTAAAGCACAAGAGTTGATTCAATCTTTTAAGGAGGTCAAGATCGAGCAAATGCCAAGGGCTGACAATCATCGTGCTAATATTTTGGCCAAGCTAGCATCCGCTATAGAAATAACATTCTAGATTCTTTTCTTGTTGAGTACATTACGAAGCCAAGTATTATTAATAGTGGCATTAAGAAGGTGAATTCGGTTGACAAAGGCCTATGTTGGATGGATCTAATTATCAAATATTTGGTCGACGAAAAATTATTACCTAATAAGTTGGAGGCAAGAAAGCTCAATTACAAGTCAACCAAATATGCTATGGTTGATGGCGTGCTGTATCATAAAGGATTTTCTTTGCCATACTTAAGATTTCTTTAACCTAATGAAGCACTTTATGCAATGAGGGAGATCATTCTCCAATTTCGAAGGGGTTCCTTCTGCTGAGATCATAAACATTAAACACCATTATTATGATCATTACAACTACCTTGACATAAATTCATTTATGACACTTAGATCAAGTAAAGTAACAATATGAAGATTTGTAACACCAGCTCATGATGAATAGCAATTCCTTCTATATATGCTACCTCTCTTTAATTAATCGTCTAGCTAGCTGTTACTTTCTTTGGTGTTGCAAATACAATGAATAAAGGCTGCTTAATCTATAGTCGATTACTTATCTTAAACTAAAGCCAATAGTGTCTGCATGACTCTCTTTAGTAAGATCAGATTGAGGAAATTGCAAAAGATTAATATTCAATTTCACAATGTGGAAGCGTAGGAAGAATTGTTTGGAAGTGATTGGCAAACCCCTCAATATCCATTTGACATGCCATTAAATTCAAAAGGGGTAAACGATATTCTAACATATCACCATCCCTCTTGATATTTAATTATTACTGGATTTTTTTTATAAGTTATATAAAAATGTTATAAGATTTTTGTTTAACCCAAGTATTACTGAATTAAAACAATAATAATAGTCTATTGGGTGTGAGCCCCTAAGGCAAATTTTTTTATTTTGGGTATTCCACCCTGTTCTAATTTTCAAGAATACATTTTATTGTGTTCTTGATCTCGTATTAAGAGTGAACCATTAACATAGATCTGCATTTTTTAATTTATTTGTTTATTTTATTATTGTTATTATTTTTCATTTTTTTGGGTGCTTGATTATCATTATGCTTTTGTAATTAGGGATTAGGTTTCCTAACCTAAGTTAGCAAAATCTCAGTGGATTGATAATTATATGTCATGTAATTTAATCTTCTTCTTTTTTTTTTCAGTTTTTATTTATTCAAGGATATTTTGCCAATCAAGTTATAACACTGGCAAGAAAGGTTGATTGAGGTTGTAAGAAAAATTAATTGCAAATGAATTGTAGATGTAGTATTACTTTCTATTTAAACTAAAATATGAGAGTCATTCAAACTTATGCTAAACTGTCGTTAATAGTATAGAAGATAATATATCTTAATGTGTCACCAAGATTGTTATTTGTGTCCCATAATGTTCAAGAAAAAAAACTTATATTTTTTAATTTGTTTACATCTAAGTAAATGTGAATGAGACAAAAGCATCTTGTTTACTTTAGACTTTTTGAAAAGTCTTTGGTTAAACTAAATGAAGATTCCATCGCAATTCTTTGCTGAATTATATTGTAATCGAACAATATATCCCTTCATTCCACTGTTACAATAAAAGACCATGCATATTTGAGAACATAGGAAATAGGAATATTTCTTCATATCTATCATATGATACATGGAAGTAATTAATTACAAAAGCAAAAGCATATATCAAGAAGTAACTAGAGAAGTAAAAACATAGTGTGTGAGTGTGTGTGTGTATCTTTACATACATTTATACATATGTATATGGGTCAACTCCATATACCTCGTTTTTCATTAAGAACTATTAAAAATTCCGTTAAAAAAATATAAATCTTTCCAAATTACCCTAAATTATTTATTACAAATTCAAAATTCTAAAAATCCTAAAATTTAAGTTAGAAAAATAAAGAAGTTACCTTGAAAGACTTAAACTTTATAGAATAATATTTTACGGGCGCAAATGCAAAATCTCAAGATTTTAATGTAAATTTTTTAATATATTTTTTTTAAGTTTATGTATCATTTATCATGATAATAATTTTTAAAGACTTTTTTGGGTAGTGGGTTGATGTAAGATTATTAGTGAGTTTTGAGTCTTATTTTTATTTTAAAATTTTGAATAGTTTCAATAACCAATTAAGGGTAATTTGAAAAAATTAATATTTTTAGCGAAAATTCTAATTGTTCTTAACGAAGACGAAAGGTATGTGGAATTGACTCTACGTGTGTTTGTGTGTGTAAGCGGGGGGGGGGGTTGGGGAATTGGGTTTTATTTATAAACCGATTTATAAAATTTTTCTTGAAAGTTCAAAATTAGTTCACTCTTTCTTTGAAAATAAATGTGATGAAGATGAAATTAGAATTTATCTCAGAGGCAATCAAGAGAATAAAACAAATACAAATACAAGTGACTTTAAAGAGGATAGGGATAGAGAGAGTACAAACTCAATTTACATCGTTCAGCAAACCTTGCTTACATCCACGGGCTCTTAGCTTCTCCACAAGCTAGGCTTTCCACTAAGTTATAGAATTCTTTACAACTTACTTGATGAAAAACCTCACCAAGACTTCTTTCTTCGACCCTTGATAACATCACACCAAGAGTTCTATCAATTGTTTAACTGTTGATAACACCACACTAAGAGTTCTCTAAAAGATAACTATTATCCTTTGCAAGAATGATCTCAATCTCATCACAATACAAGAACAAAGAAAATTGTTTACAATAAAAATATAACTCTCTTCAAAGAGTAGATAAATAATATAAAATCTCTCTAAACTTGATATTTCTCTTATTTGTTGCTTGATGGATTCTTGTTGAATGCATGGGAGAAGGGTTTCTTTTATAGGCAAATGAGATGAACTTAATAAAGTGAAGACACCAACTCCAAATTTTTTGCCCACCATAAAAACCCTAATCTTTTCAGCCATTTCTTGTCAATGTTTCATTTGAAATTTGAAAATCTTCAAAACATGAAAGATCTACATATTTGAATAAGCTTTCTAACGCATCTAGCTCAAGATATAGACAAAAGACCATTCAGTGCTCATGTTAGTAGATTTGTTTTCCTTGTGTCAGTCCATTGAATTACATGATGATTGTGTCAGCCTTCCATTTAAAATTTGAATTTCTTCAAAAGATGTTAAAAGTGCTCCATTAAATCATCTTTCCAATGCATCAAGAATCAAGTCATTTAGATATTTATAGAGAATTATATGACCAATTAATTTAACATTGCTCATGTGTAACATTCCTTGAATCAAACCTTGTTCATAAATTTTGGTGTCTTAAACATATAGTCTTCTCCTTAGCTTCAACACTTCATTTTAATATGCCTCTTCTTGATTTTATAACTATTTCATTGATCTTATTCTTGAACATAAATAAACATATTAGTAATACTTCAGTGAATCAATGTGTATTGTTATTATTAAAATTATCATGTAGCCTTGGGGCTTACAAAATTTTATCAAAAATAAAAGTTCTTCATGTTTGTTTGTTTATAAGAGGGAAAAAAAAAGAAGAATATAGATATATATGTGAAATATGATAAATTAAGATTAGATTTTTAAATGTTTAATTTAGCATACATATATGAGAAGTCGAAGATTTATAATGGGATCTACACGATAATATGAACAACAAAAAAAATATAGATTTGCTATCAATATATACAAACTGTAATTTCTTTTTTCTAAAATTATGGTTTTTATGAGTTTGTCCTTAATACTAATTTAATTTATAGGTGGCTTAGTCATTTATTTATTTTAAAAAAAAAATTGGTTTGTTTAAGTGTTTTTAAGGTACAATGAATACTAGATTAATTAGTCCCCAATCAGTCTCCAATTTTAATAGAGCACTAAAATTTAAACATATTAGAGTTCTAAGTTTATTAGCAAAAGACAAAATCTCTAAGACTCTAAGAACAAAATTCCTAATTCAACTAATGTATTCCATACAATGTGTATAAAGGGGGCACAAGTAAGTGATCTCAAATGGTTTTTTAGACAATGCTATTGTAGATACAGTTTCCAAGTTTTTGCTTTTGCTTCGTTGTTACTACTGATATTATATTTTCCCCTTTTTTGATTCGTTGGTTGTTCCTTGTGCTCATAAAAAAGCAAGTACTTTTCATTAAAAAAAAAAACTCATGCAATTATGTAATATATAAATGTACACTATTGTATGGCTTCACTTCACAATGTTTGTGCACCTTAACACCTAGAACCCTAAATGCTAAAAACACAGTTGCTTCTTATTTTAATTTTCCACATATTTGCATCCATCATATGATTCCTTTCAACTGATATATAAGTGTGAACTAATTACAAAACACAAATAAATTAATTAACAAAAAAGTACAAACAAAAGTTCATGTTCCACAATCCACAAATGTACCAAAATAGTGAGCAAGTATTACAACTCGAGGCTTAATTTTTTAATAATTAGCAAGAATTTTGTTTTGTATCTATTCATAATTTTGCTTCCAAAATATTTTATTTTTGCGGGAGGGAGGGCACTAAAATTTTATAGCAACATGTAACATTTTTTTTGCTTCAAAATCAATTGTTGCCTATTAAATAATAACAAATAAATAATTATGTCTCTTTACATATTTGTTTTGATGCTAAAAGTTTCCTTTTCTAAAAAATTTAAACAAATTAATTGTTTACTAATTTGCAACAAAATTTTCGTTGCAAATCTATAATTTCAAAGACAAATTTTTTGTTCCTGAATATGTGAATTTCATGGCAAAATTGGTGTACAAAATTATTACCTATTATCTAAAAGTAACTTATTTTGTTGCTAAATACTTTAGGAGATATGGACAAAACTAATAACATATATTTCCCAATAAAATCATATTTTATCTCTAGTTGTACCATTTTGCAATAAAACTTTTTGTCTCAAAATGTATCACAATCCTTGCAAGAAAGCCTGCAAACTATCATTTCACATTTATTTGCCAATTAAATGTATCATATTTTGGCACTAATCAAACCATTTTTTAACAGAACTTTTTGTCTCAAATTGTATCGTAATCCTTGCAAAGAAACTTGTGGACTATCATTTCTCAATAATTTGCCAATTAAATGTCCTATTTCATTGCAATATATGGCTTTTTGCAACAATACCGCATTTCGTTGCAGAAAATTTTGTTACCAATAGTCAAATTTCTTATAGTGCATATAAATTGAAGCAGAGTTCTTATATGATAGTTTATATACTAGGTTAGTCCCAATTTTAATAGGACACTAAGATCTGAACATATTACCTAGAAATCTAAGTTAATTAAGAAAAAACAAAATCTCTAATTAAGACAAGATCTCTGAAACTCTAAAAACATAATTCCTAATTCAAACTAATATATGTCATAAAACATATATATAGAGTGCACAAGTAAGTGATCTCAAACTATTTTTTAGACAACGCTATTGTAGTCACAATTTTTAGGTTTTCATTGTTGCTTTGTTGTTACTATTAATATTATATTTTCTAACTCTTAGATTATTTGGTTGAGGGTAGATAAATTGGTAGTTCATCCTACTCATGAAAATGCAAGTACTTTTCATTCTTAAAAAAAAAAAATTATGCAATTATACTATAACAGTACATTGTTGTATAGCTTCACTCCACAATGCTATATACCTAAACCTTAACCTGGAAGCCCTAGAACCTTAAATACTAGAAAAAAGGGGTGCTTCTTATTTTAATTTTTTGCATGTTTGCATCCATCGTTTGATTCCTTTCAATTGATAAATAAGCATGAATTAATTACAAAATGCAAATAAATTAATTAACAAAAAAAAAGTAAACAGGAGTTTGCATTCCACTATTCACAAAAGCATTGAGATAGAAAGCAAGAAATAAAACTAGAAGGCCAATTTTTTTAATAATTGGCAAGAATTTTTTTTCATCAGTTCAAAATTTTGCTTCCAAAATATTTTATTTTCATGGAAGGAGGGGCACTAAAAATTTATCAACATGAAATAATTTTTTTTTGCATCAAAATCAATTTTGTTGCCTATTAAATAATTTACAAACAAATAAGTTTGTCTCCTCACATATTTGCTTTCATTGCGAAAAGTTCCCTCTTTAAAATAATTTAAACAAATTAATTGTTTGCTTATTTGTAGCAGAAATATTTCGTTGCAAATCTATATTTTTAGAGACAAAATTTCTGTTGCCAAATATGGAATTTCATGGCAAAATGGGCGTAAAAAATTAGTACCTATTTATCTAGAACTAACTTGTTTTGTTGATAAATATTTGAGGAGATATTGGCAAAACTAGTAACATATATTTTGCAAAAAGATCTTATTTTGTCTCCATTCTTACCATTTTGCAACAAAACTTTTTGTCTCAAAATGCATATCAATCCTAGGAAAGAAAACTTGTGGACTATCATTTCATATTAATTTGCCAATGAAATGTCCTGTTTCATAGCAATATATGGCTTTTTGCAGTAATATTACATTTCATTACAAAAAATTTTGTTATCGAAAGTTAAATTTTCAATGATGTATACAAATTGATGTAGATTTCTTATATGATTTATACATTGTATACGTACTAGTCCCAATTTTAATAGGACAGTACGTTTAAACATATTAGAATTCTAAGTTAATTAGGAAACTCTAAAAACATTGTTCCTAATTCAACTAATCTATGCCATGAAATGTATATATAGAGGGCACAAGTAACGAGTCAAAAAAAGTTTTTTAGATAGCGCTACTTCAACGACTGTTTTCGCGGTTTCATTGTTGCTTTCTTGTTAGTATTGATATTATATTCTCTTCTTTTTTGATTCTTTGGTTGAAGGTGGCTAATTCGATGGTTCATCGTGCTCATAAAAGAAATAGGTACTTTTCATTCTAAGAAAAAGTGCATTCAATTATATTATAAAGACACACACTACAAGAAAATTCCCCATTTATGTCGGTTTTCCACCCTCATATATATGTATACATGCCGGTTTCAATATGACATTTATGGACCCGACGTGTATTCTATACATGCCGGTTGGTCAAACCGACACAAATTTGTGTCCATTCCTTTTTGTCGGTCTCTTGTCTGGTAAAAACCGACATGAATTTGGCTACATAAGATGAGGGTTCAGAACCGACAAGTTGTGAGTGTTTAAAACCGACATGTATTTGTTGTTACTGGGCTGACTCCGGCCCAGCCCAGTATTATATGTGAGTGTTTAAAACCGACATGTATTTGTTATTAGAAATATATAATACTGGGTTGATACCGGCCCTTTGCTTGCATCAACCCAGTATTATATATATATATACATATATATATATATACATATATATATATATATATACATATATATATATATATATATATATATAAATGAGACAGTGAGGGAGCAAAATATATTTTAAATATTATTTTGCTTTAAAATGATGGGAGATGAAATGGTTGGAACATGTTATGAGCCCTATTGCAAGCTTCAAAGTGTCAAACACATTGCAATACAATACAGATTTTAGGGTTATCCATCATCAACTCATTATATTTCCTCAACCATAAATGACAAGGGCAGAAATTTCAACTAAAGGGAAAGTCAAGCACAAAATTGTATGAAAGAAGTTGCACATGCAACACGTTTCTCTGCCACAATCTAACTAGCAAAATAAGACAATCAAACCTCCAAATTACAACCTTCAACAATTTAACATAAATACCATTTTACACCACAGCAATTGCAAGAAATGGAAACTACTTTCAAGCTGAAAGAATTAAAGACCTCTCTTTATTTATGTTCTGCATTATATTCTCTATAGAGCCATGTTGATGGATGAGCTTTAAAGCAGTCTGTCCACCAATACCTACATTGGGATATTTATAAAAGAGAAGAAAAAAGAAGAGCTTGGATTATTGTACTTTAAATCAATAATTCTCAAAAATAGAAAAGACCGGACTAACACTGACTTTAAATAAAATCCCGTGTACCTCGAATGCTATCACAATAATCACAACCCGAAAGTATACACAAGTCAATAAATAGGTCCATAGTAAGATTCAGTTTCTCCAAAATTTGAAAGAAAATCATCCTTAGAACAATGAAATAAACACTCAAGCAACCAAATTGTGTTCAATGTACCTTTGCCACTTCAAACTCCATGACAGGCACTTTTCTTGAGCTAGGATCCATCAAATGGTGAAGAAATCTGGGAGCGCCAAAAGTTAGTGAGTTCATATCTTCAAAAGCCACTACATAAACCTGAAACACAGCAGAAGTTTGGATCAAATTTATCAGCAATCATTTGCCATGGACAGCTTTTGAAAACCCGTGGAAGGGTACAATTCACTTCTTAAAAGAAGCTTAATGTATAAATCTAACTTCTGAAATAAAGACATTGCAGAAGATGGAGTTAAGATATATGAAAAGAACAAAGTAAATGATGTCATTTGAAGATATTTTAAGAATGATCATATATAAGAAAGAAAGAATGATCATATATGAGAAAATGAGTACTTTTAAAAAGCTGAAATCTGAAAGAAATAAACACTCAAGCAAAATCTGAGTCAATAAATTGGTCCATAGTGTATGATACATTTTCTCCCAAATTTGAAAGAAAATCATCCTTAGAACAATGAAATAAACACTCAAGCAACCAAATCATGTTCAATGTACCTTTGCCACTTCAAACTCCATGACAGGCACTTTTCTTGATCTAGGATCCATCAAATGGTGAAGAAATCTGGGAGCACCAAAAGTAAACATAGACAGGCAATTTTCAAGGCAAGACAAAACAAGTGTATGATAACAGCAAAATTATCGTTTTGCTGGCTCTTCCATTTTCAAATCTGGAGGCTTCCCATAAAAAACATAGACTGGCTTTATTCCAGCTTCAAGAAGCCTAATTGTACAAGTAAACATACCTTGCAAATGACTAGATAAAAGTAGCCAATGCCAACATTCATTTGCAAACGAAACTAAATAAAAACTACGCAATAGAAAGATTAAGGAACATAATGAGATGAACTAAATTGGTGTCAAAATTTGTAGCAATTACCTAGTAAATTAGCATGTGAATATTAAAACAATTCAGCACTTAATAAGCGTATCATATATGAGAAGAGGCAGAATGCTCAAGTGACAGAGGACAACTGTTGTGATGACAAAAAAATGGCCATCAAAAAGCAAACAATCCCAATGTTTGTCAACTGCTCTGAAATGTTCATGTGCAAGTACTACCATCAGTGCTCGATTGATCTATGACAAGTCCATTTGCAACATAATACCACCAACAAACAAGACTTTCTTGTAAACATCTCCACCATAAACAATTTCTACAACATGACTTTTCTATTTTCCTACAGTTTCTCAATGACCAAATATGGAAATGATTGAAATGAAAGTTCTTACACAAGTCTCAATTAAATTAACAAAAACATAAAACACATGATTTAACTACTCACATTTCATTTGCTTATGGCAAAGGGAGATGGATACATACTTCATGAAGCAAATCCTTGCTGATCCCTTCCAAAATCAATTTGCATGCATCACTACCACTGCATAAGCTGAAAAAGCTATTATAGTAGCAAACAAAAGTTAAATGGTGCATAACCGTGCAACTAAATACATAGAAACATCATATTAGAGCTATGAAATTATATCAAAAAGATGAAGGCAAAACTTACCAAGCTGGGTTGTTTAGAAAGTAACAAAATGATAAAAGATCAAGTTAATGAATGACATATTCAACATATAAACATCAACTTTTGTTTGCTACTATGTCATAATCTTTCATCCATTGACAAAAAAGAACATTATACATTAGACTTCATCAAGTTTTGATGTCCCAAAAACTATACAATTTAGGTCATTTAGCCACCAACTAACTTGCATGGATAACGCATTCCAAAATAATCCCAAAAACTACTCCAGAAGGTATTCCTAATCAAAGCACACAAAAAACAGCTGTTGACACTCTTTCTTGTTTGGTGAGTTGTTGTCAGCAAGCTATATACAATTTCCAAAAAGTTAGATACACAACTATCCACACACATGTTAACTCCTTCAATCTACAAAATTAAAATGTCATGTTAGAAATATAAATTGAACACAAAACTTTGATGGAAATTCATCATGGTTTGAGGATTTGATGAACCTGATTTTGTAGCCTTCCTCTTTTCATGCCATTCTCTAACAATCTTGGATACAAGCCTAGCCCATTCTGATCTAACTTCATTTATCTCCTCCATTGTATAATGGTCCTTCTTGTTGTACTAACAACAAAACAAAAATATGTTAATAACAATGCACTAAAAACTTGAGAAACCCAAATTAGGATTGCTTACATTTTCACGAAGGATCTTGGGGTTTTGCATAATCTCTTTCATGTTTCTTAAAACATAATAACCACATTCCGTATTGCCAACTTGTCTTAGTCCTTTCAAGTATACACAAAAAAGTGGCTTTGTAAGCAAAAAACTTTTCTGCACAAGACATTTTATAATCTCATATCAAAATCAATTAAATGTACCTTTACATTTGTCCATTCAAATGTGTACTTTTTATTTTTTCTCCTGGATGATGACCGCCACAGCAATAATCCTCTGGCAAAACATATAGTCACACATAAATATTGCAACTTAATTAAACATATGAATATGACACTAATAATCAACATTGAAGGCACTAAAACACATACTGGTTAATGACTTCCTTAACATCTTGCTTGGCTCCTTTTCCCATTGAATCAAGGAAAAAGATTGACAAAGAAGACATATCAATCACAATTAACGTCCAATGGTAACTATCATATCATGAAACTCTCACAAGTTAGAATCTCTAACCTAATTTATAATATGGTTATGAAATCAGATTGTACACAATTGAGTTTGGCAAGAAAACATACCTTGGGTTGTACGGAATTAAAATGTAGTTTCTGTTGTCAAGCCCTTTGATCTTGTTTGAGAAGGATTGAGAAATTTGAGGTCGTAGTTCTTTTTTGCTCAACTGATCAACAAGTATTGTTGATGGGTTGAGAAACCCAAATCTCACCCGGCTATTGTCACTCTGAAATTTTTGATAAAGGTAACTACAAGTCCAAGGAAAAAAAAATAATATATGAGTTACAATCATGATTTATACAAACAGGCTTTAAAAGAAATGTTAATGGACTGAATTGTACAAAAAAAAATCAGAACTTGCTATATATAGAAATGCAGTTTTAAGTGAGCTCCTTATAGTTAATCACAGCAAACATGTCTTCACGATTCAAGTAGGTGGATAAAGAGTACCCAAATAAGCCCTCATCAAATGCCACTATCACATATTCAGCAACTCCTACCGTAAGATTCACTAGGTCTTCAAAAACTTCTACAGCTTCAGGATTCTCAATTGCATGCTTTTCTGTGTTAAGCGCTGTCAACTCTCTGTTGGTGGATTTTTGGGCTGGGACCTGTATTGGAACAAAAGTTGTCATTGTTATTACATTGATTTATAAGCAAATTATTTTAAAGAAGGAATTGTCTCATAATTGTTTACCTCAGCTTGTAAAATAACAAGATCTGCAGGCCATTCCACATGTTCTCCCACTGCATCATATACTAAAGATATCTCTTGATCATCTTTAACTATGGGTAACCTGGCTGCTTTATCTAAAACTAATTCAATGACAACAACCCTTGTTGGTTTTCCTTCATGTTTGTCAATGATGGTTCCACTTGCAACAATGACTTTATTAGAGCCCACATATATGGCTAGGTCACAAGTTTGTTCCTGTAAAGTATAAAAATAGTGAATGTCATCATTCCTAGCTTAAAAAAAAATTGACTCATCAAAATATATAAGGAATTCCATGAATAAAGTTGCTACCAATTGATGTTGCTCTCCTGTGTTTTGCATATTGTTATTCTCCACTAACGACAGGTTTCCCAACAGTTGTTTTTTCTTGATCTATCACCTCCTCTAAATTTTTTAGGTTGTTGCCCACTTTGTCTATCTTGTATTGCTTGGACATATCTTTAGTTTCATCCATGGTATTGCTCGATGCTACCGACTTCGTGACCGGTATTTGAGCACGTAAGTCAGCTGTAATGGCATCTCTCTCTTATATCTACCTCTGTAACTCCATTTTTTCTTTATCTACCCTATAATCAGATCCAACAGTGCTGAAATAAGAGGTTGGTGTGACAAATTTGCCTAAACCCCTCACTCGACCAGCATGCTCCTTAGTGCCTAAAGCAGAACTAGGATATCTTCACCCTCAAACATGTCTATGACACCAAATTTTGCTTGTTCTTTCAGCCCATCCTATAAATGAAAAAAATTATATGATAAAATAATGGTAGCATAATCAGATCTGTAACAAAAATATTTTTTCAACAAATAAAATGATAGTACCACGTTTTCAACAAAAACAATCATTTATAATTTCTTTAGACCACTTTCTGCACTTGAGAACAATTGATTAATGAAAGTTCTCATTATTTTTAGAATGTTTTCCAAATATCCATTTTTTTCTATTTAATAAGGAAGTTTTGAAAAAACCTATGGACATGCATAAATAAACTTAAAGTTTGTGAGAAGTTGACTAAAGTGGGTTTAGTGGATGAAATTGTGAGCAATATTTTAATAAGGACTAAATAATACAGATTCTTCAAATTATATATTCAGCTTTTTAATATTTACTTACAATTTTCTCAACAATAGGGGTAACATTGGGATGATAATTAATATTTTTTTTTTGAGCTCTTTTCCACATTTCAGATCGGTCAATGGGCTTACTCCAATTTCCACTTTCCTTTCGCTGCATAAATAGTCAATGATAAAGCAATGTAATTGATCAATAAACCATAGTAGCCTAAGGAAAAAATAAAAAATGCATGTAAATATAAAATGGATTACCATTTCCTCTTCCACACGAATATAACCAGACCTTCCTGTTGTATGGTCATATTGGTTTGCCCTTCGTCTCTCCATTTGCTTCTTGCTATTCTCCTGCAAACCATGAATAGATTTTAAATTATATTAGATAATTGAATTCAAAGTAAAAGTATTATCAATTGTATTGTAATAAAGCTGATATAGTGCAATACCTTCCATTCTTTTGTCATACGTTGTCTCACAAATTCCCTCCAGTGCTCTTTTTTAATGCAACTATACCTTTTGGGTTGCTCAGCTAATGCTTTTGGATTGTCTAAGTTAGGCCTAACCCAATTCTTTGTGAGATATGTCTTAAAGTTTTTCCATGCAGTTCTAGCTTGTTGTAGCAACCGCTTCTTATATCGGATGTCAATATCATAATCTTTCTGCAATGAATTTAATAAGAATGTTAACAAAACAATGTATTCTTAGATAATTAACAAAAAGTATATAATATAAATGCATTCATATTGGGAAATGGTTGTCAAATATTTGTACAAGTATAGTTTACCAAATTTTTTTCTTTTATTTCCTGATCAACATATCTCCAACCACGAATTGAGATAGGAGTTGCATTTCTTGCCTCAACACCAATAGCAGAAAAAAAGTTATTATGATTTGGTCCCACTGCTTGGTCCCAGTCATTAACCTGAATAGGAATTCTACCCTTTGTAGCACTTCTATTTCTTTTATTATTTGTGCAAATTCCTCTAGTTTTTCTTGAAGATGTAGCCTGACCACTATCACTTTGTCCATCACCATTTTGTTCATCCATTACCACCTAGGTAAATGAAATAAATAAGTGTAATCAGAAAAAAGTTTAGAAATAAATAAGTGAAATCAGAAAAAAGTTTAAGAACTAAAGAGAAACAACATTAAGAGTAAACAATATCTATTAGATTAAGAGGCACACATAAGTCCCATTTCTTTTTTCATTCATGCTAATTCTTCTGGTTTTTCTCGAATCTGTTGTTGCATGACCACTGTCACTTTGTCCATCACCATTTTGTTCATCCATTGCCTCCTAGGTAAATAAAAGAAATAAGTGAAATCAGTAAAAATTCAAGTACAAAAGAACAAAGACATTAACACGAAGCAATTGATTAAAGCAAGAGACATACAACATTCCCATTTCTTAATGTTTTCTTCGAATCTGTTGTTGCACGTTCATTGTCACTTTGTCCATTACAGTTTTTAGAATCCTTTGCCATCTAGTTAAGTGTGAAAAAAAGGTGAATAAAAGAAATTATTAAGTACAAAACAAAAGGACAATAAGTTCAAGATACAAATAAGAGACATACACCACTCCTATTTCTTTTTGTAGACCAGCTAAGTCCCCCAATTTTTCTAAAATCTGTTGTTGCATGTCCACCATCACTTTCTCTGTCATGTTTTTTGGAATCCATTGACACCTAGGTCAATGAAAAATGAAAGTTAAGTGAAGAAATGATTTCAGTTTAAAAAAAAAAGGTCAATAAGAGTAAGCAATATATTAGTGCAATAAACATACAGAAGTGCTTTTTCCTTTTATGGAGTTGATAATTCCCTTGCTGTTCCTTGGTTTTTTTGATGCATAACCACGATTGCTTTGTCCATCTTGGTTTTGAGAGTTCTCTGCCATCTAGGTAAATGAAAAAATGAAATGAAATCAAAAAATTGTTAATTTCAAAATATTATAAAAAGACATTAAGACAAATCATTGTATTAGTATGAGACATACAACAAAGAAAACAAAATTAACAAATACACAATTGCAGATATGTCGTACCCAAATTTTTTTTAATGCTCCTTCAAGGTGTTATTGTCAACCCAAGTACCCTCACAATTTTCACGCACGTAGTTCATCTCATTATCGTCAATGTTATCAAAAGACTCAACACTAGGCATAACATTTGTAAATGGATGATGTTCTACCAAAGAGGGAATTTGGTCTTGACATCTATGTATTTGGTAAGACTTATCGGCTGTAAATTGCACTATAGACCATCTTGCATCACATTGATCTGTCACATAAAAAACCTGTTTCGCTTGTGAAGCTAGGACAAAGGAATCGGACTTGTGAGCAATACGACTAAGATCTACCAAAGTCAACCCAAGTTCATCTACCCTAACACCCCCTTTATTGTCCACCCAATCACACTTAAAGATTGGAATACTAAGCAACCGATAATCAAGAGACCATATCTCTTTTATTACTCCATAAAAGGTTAACTCTCCAACTATTGGATTCTTGTCTTTGGCACTTGAAATTTGCATTGTTGTTGCAACAATACTAACTCCACTATTTTGGTGCACCTTGTCATCCCCATGATCTCTTGTGTGGTAATGACAATTGTTGATAATATAGCCCGAATAACTTATGACATATTGACAGGCCCTTCTGCTAAGCACTTCAACGTGGAGGACAATTGCTCTTCGTTATTAATTGATTTGGCCACCTAGTAAAAGGCAATAGTTTTATATTGTACAATTGGTGAGTTAAATAGTATTAATAGGAAAACATTGGAAAGATTAAGTTCAAAAACATGGTTTATAGGAGCATCAACCTCGTCTTGCAACCATTTGATGAAAGTGCGATTACGTTCACTTTGCAGCCACTTACTATTTTTAGCTTGCCGGGGGAAACGCTCTTTCAAAGATTTCATATGCATTCTGATTGGCCGAGAGGAAAACATGGTAAATGGACAAAAAGTTAATTTGTTTGTGTTTAAATACTTTATAAGTAATCAATAAAACATGCTTTAAAAATCTAAACACTTACTCGATGAAAGGTTGCACTTCTTCCATGTTTTGCAACACATCTCTATGTGCTTGATCCCATTCTTCTTCACCAATAGAGATGACTCGACCCCCCAACAACGGACCATCAACTTCATTAGCTCCATGAACATCAAGTAAATAATCGGAGCAAAAATCAATAGCTTCTATTGCAATGTAACACTCAACAATGCAACCTTTAGGTCGATTTCTATTTCGGACATACCCCTTAAGAATTTTCATAAATCTTTCGAATGGATACATCCACCTAAGATAGACAGGTCCGCATAAGCTCACTTCTCTTACAAGATGCACCATTAAATGTACCATTATGTCAAAAAAGGAAGGTGGAAAGTACTTCTCTAACAAACATAAGGTCACGACCAGATCACTTTGTATTCGATTTAACTTGGGCACATCAACCACCTTGGTGCAAATATCATTGAAGAAAATGCAAAATCTTGTAATAGCATGTCGAACATGCTTAGGAAAAACTGACCTTATGGCTAGTGGTAGTAGTTGTTGCATAAGAGCATGACAATCATGAGACTTAAGACCAATCAGCTTTAAATCATCCAAGGACACAAGGTTTTTAAAGTTTGAATAATAACCAAAAGGAACCCTAAGGTCATATAATGTTTGACAGAAAATTTGCTTCTCCTTTTTGTTGAGTGAATAGCAAGCAGGAGGCAAAAATGTTCGATTATTACCAACCTTGGGTTGCAACTCTTCCCTTAAACCCATATCCATGAGATCCAATCTAGAGTTAACATTATCTTTTGTTTTTCCAGGAATGTTTAATAATGTACCATAGATACTCTCACAAACATTTTTTTCAATGTGCATAGCATCTAGATTGTGACGTACATATAAATGCTTCCAATAAGGAAGTTGGAAGAATATGGACTTTTTCTTCCAACAAATGGTTTCATCAATATCAGATTTTTTCCGTTTTTTCTCCTTTTTCTTCCCCAATTATTTTCAATTCTCTCAACTTTTTTTAGAATTTCCTCCCCACTTAGGGGTCTAGGGGCAACATCAAATTCTTGTTGGCCATTGAAAACCTTTTTTAGTTTTCTAAATGGATGGTTATGAGGGAGGAATCGCCTATGGGCCATGTAAACATTTTTCTTTCCATGTTTTAATCTACATGAAGATGTTCCTTCCTCACAAATTGGGCAACCATAGTACCCTTTGACAGAACAACCTGAGAGGTTTCCATAAGCAGGAAAGTCATTTATTGTCCACAACAACATTGCCCGCAAGTTAAAAGTTTCTTGGTTATAGGCATCATAGACCTCAACACCTTCCTCCCATAAAATTTTCAAGTCATCAATTAATGGTGCCAAATAAACATCAATGTCGTTGCCAGGTTGTCGTGGACCCGATATCAAAAGAGATAACATCATGAATCTCTTTTTCATGCATAACCATGGAGGAAGATTATACATAACCATTACTACAGGCCAACAACTATAAGTGCTACTCAGGGTACTATATGGATTATCCCATCAGCTGAAATAGCTAACCTAAGGTTTCTACTATCAGCAGCAAAATCAGGCCACATACAGTCAACTAGTTTCCAAGATGCTGTGTCGGCTGGGTGCCTAAGTTTACCATCAATGACTCTACCATTGGCATGCCAAGTTAAGCTTTTAGCAATGTCAGAAGATTGAAAAAACCTCCTAAACCTTGGAATGGGAGAAAAGTACCACACTACTTTTGCAGCAATGCCCTTTTTATGTTTACATCTTTTACGTGTGACTTTCCATCTTGACAACCCACAAGTGGGACAACTTGTGGAAGATGCATATTCTTTTCTATACAAAATGCAATCATTAGGGCATGCATGTATTTTTTCATAGGACAAACCTAAAGAAACCATTGTTTTCTTAGCTTCATACATCGAGGATGGCATTTCATTATTGGGGGGTAAGATATCATTAATGAGATCAAGCAATTCAGAGAAACTTTTATCTGACCAACCATACCTCCCTTTTATGTTAAATAGTTTCATTAGGGCAGATAATTTTGTGTGAGAGGTGCAACCCGGGTATAAAGGTTTTTCAGCATCATCTAGCAACTTTTTCAAACATTTGGGGTCACTATCAACATATTGGAATGCATCGTTGACCATATCCACTGTATCATTGAATGCATTATCATAATGGTCAAATGATGATTTTATAGTGTTAGTTTCCCCATGCCAAATCCAATTTTTGTATTTTGTATCAAACCCTTTCCTAAATAAATGGTCTCGTATTTCCTCTCGGGTGTGAAAGACGCAACATCGACAAGATTTACATGGGCATTTCATTAGGTTTGAATTCATACAATTCAAAGTTGCAAATTCTAGAAACTTATCAACCCCATCCTCATAGTCCTTAGACAATCTATCTTTCCATATCCAAGATTTATCCATTCCAGTAGTTAAGTAATGCACCTGTGTAATAAAGACCATTTGTTTAGTAATGTTAACTTTTAATCAAATAGGATATTAGTAGACACAATTTGAGATATTGATTATGTATTTTTTGGCTGTGGCCATCTAATTAAAATTTATGATACCTAATTCAACTATGTAGATCAATTTTTCTGTTTCAATTAAAATATATTCATAGTTAAAGTAAAATTATAATATGTTAATATTAATGTAAACTATTATTAAGGTCAAAAGGGCTGAATAGAGAAGCATCACAATCAGATAACTTTGCATGCTAAGAAATTATGTGATAGGGAATGAGCATTAAAGCATACAAGACAACAAGGATAAAAAGAGAAATCAGATCAAAGTCCTCAACCACAATGAAGTTTTGAAGGATTTTAATATTACAATAAAGCCATTACGAAGTGTGCATGAAACAGACAAATTTATTTATATGCCAGAATTGTGACATTTTATTTAATAACACAAATCAACCAATATATCATGAATTGTTTCATTAAAACACCAAACAAGGAAGACAAGCAAATGAAGCTTGAATAGCAACACATAGAAAGATAGAAAGAGAATAATAACCTGAAGATGAAGCAGCTACAGGCAGGCCTAAGCTTAAAAACCAAGAGAAGCTACCAGTAGGATAAAATCAAACACCTATAACAAAAGATGTTTAACACTTAACTACTTGGCAATAAAATCAATCACCTATAATAATAATAATAATAATAATAATAATAATAATAATAAACTATCACTTAAATCAACAGGCATTTAAGGCAACTTTAACAATTTTATACACAGCACTTGACGACTTTTAACAATACATGGAATATAATTCTAATAAAACAATTCGACAGTTTAACACTTAATTACTTGGCAATCAAAATTAGTACGACCTTGTTAAAACAGCAGCCCCACAAATTGGCTTTTTTATTTTTTTTAAACCTTTTCCCCATTTAAAATGTTAACAAAGTTTCTTTCTGCCTCTACAATTGCCATAACTTAAGATCAATATTAGAAGTAAATAAACTTTATTAATTACCTTTGTTTTGTCCCTACAATGGGCAACTCACATTCCTTCTCATTGATCTCAGTTTCTCTTTAGCCTTCTGGGCCTTGGGGTAAGCTTTCAGTTTTAATTCTTCAAAGTACTGAAAAAGAGTGTCCGCAAATTAATATGAATGTCTATATATCTATATACAAAAACTAGAGCAAGAAGATCAAGAATTAATACTACGTACTGAAATATCATCTATTAAAGTTAACAGTACAAAATTAAAAAAAAACGATGGGCAACTTGAACAATTAAAGTATCTGCTTAAAATGCAAAAACGAAATAGTTCTTAAGAATCGAGTAATTTGATCATTGTTATCTGATTTGATAGTTGTACATTTGTAAATTTTGTGGTATAGTTTTTCATGGTGAGAAACTTTTGTAGTTTTCCCACAATGGATTTAGGTTTAGATTGAACGAATCACTTAAGTACTTGGTGTCATTTTCTTTCTCGATTACCCTCTTGTAGTTCATCGACTCTTTTCTAGTTAAACTCTAATAATTGCTTGAGATCTTGAGTTTTTTAGGTCTGATCTTGATGTTCTCAACTCTGCTTAGTTTGTAGTTTTATAAATTTTTTCCTCTCTGTGTTTTTTTTTCCTTTTTTTTTTTGTCTTTTCTTTTTAAGTAAAATTTTGGCCTAAGAGTTTGATTTGGTGGTTAGCATTTGATAGAAGGGGAAAAGAAATCTCTCTTTATGGTAGGAAGTGTATTTTCATAATTGTTGTTTTAAGTCATCAGGGTGGATTTTTGATTTGTAGACCTATTTGACACTAATGACCTGTTTATCTTTAGGACTACTTTCTCATTCATCTTTATATCCTTTATCAATCATTTATATTTTGATGCTACTTCAAAACTTTCTGGTTCTGGTTATGAATTTGCAAGTTAATCATTCTGGTAAAAGGTCTTATTTTTGCTCATTTTGACTAACAAGTTAGTTGAGCTTAGGACATCCTGCATCCAGTTCATCAAATTGCATTTAGGTTTTAACATAGACATAAAATGGCATGTGATTGTGGACGTTGCAGACTGGAGGAGGTCTTTGATTATTTGGCTTGTTTTGCTTGTAGATATGGAGAGCTTGCTGGTCAATCAGTTTAGCTTGTGCACTAGTAAAAGAATCACCTTTGTATTTGTCTTGTTCAAGAGATTTTGTTTATAAGGTGTTCGATGTTTCTTTTTTTTTTTTTAATATGGATTTAGATTTCAGATTCTAGATTAGAATATTAATGACAAATTATATATATATGTGTGTGTGTGTGTGTGTGTGTGTCCTTCTTTTAGTTTAGTTGGCTTGCAACTTGAATTGAGATTTTGGGGGAACTAATAATCTTGCATGTGAATTGGATTGGGTTTTCTTTTTCAATGTATTAGATTTTTTTTGCCAAAAAAAATTGAACATTTTTTGGCTACTCGGAATGTTGATCAATTTTAGTCATTAATTTGTTGAACTTGCTCTGGTTTTTCTTACAGCTTTTCTTGTATTTGTTGATTAATTTTAGTTGTCTTTTGTTATGGGTTTATGGCAATCTTGTACTAATAATTTCAAATCAATTTTGAATAAATTTCAAAGTAAGATAAATTTAAAAAAATTAAAAATAGGGGCAAATTTAAAAAAATTACTGTTATGACTTACCAGAGCCTGCTTAAGATGGGCATTCTCTTCTTTCAATTGGTTTAATTCTGCTTCCAGTTCAACTGTGTATGCCTGTAAAAGCAAAAGATATCATACATCATTAGAATAGAAAAAATAATCTAAAATTTCCTTTAACAAACTAGAAACAAAGATCTCTGCAGAATTTTTCCTTCTTTATGCATTTTTATATATTCAAATTGGACGTCTACAAAGCTTACAACATTAGTAATTTCCTGTTCAAGACTCTATAAAGAATTTGATACAAACTCTTGCAAAAACAATTCTGTTGTTCAAAATTTTCATCAGTACTTTGACTAAATTTCATTGATCTGCCCACCCCGAAATCCATTTTGAAATCGAGTAAAATTTTATAGAATTTATAACGGGACTTAGCATAGAACAAGCAAAAGAAACTCAAGTCTAGCATGTTGTTTACTTAAATTAGCAGGGACATAGCTGGTGGGCTTTTAATGCAGAATGACCAATCAGTAATCTATTTTGGTGTTGGATATCTCATCACATAATGAATATGAACAATATCAAGATCATTAATCTTATAGTATAATCTCCTTGAGGACTGATATTATTTGACAACTGAAACTTAACCTCATGAGAATCCTACATGAAACAATCTATGAGATCAGCCAGTGGCAGCAGAGGGCACCATTTATATGAACTGACATAAATTTATGCGTTGGAGATAAACTAGTCTTTCTAATGTGCATAGTAAAGTTTCAACTCCCAAACTAGAAGAAGACCTTCCCGTTATATCCATACACAAGAAATGGGCCAAGATGAAGAGGTTAAATTAAATAAAATAAGCTGGACAAGAAATTTTCATCCAAATACAGAAGTAACTACATATTATGCCCCCATAATAGATTTTTGAGAAGATACATTGGCTACCGTCATGAACATTTCCACAGCTACTAACTACTCAGCAAGTCAAGCAACTAACGAACCAAACATGTCCAAGATTTATGCAATGAAAAGGATCCTACTAGCAAGCAATTTCCCTATTAAAAGATTTGCATTTACCTATAAAAAGATTTGCGTTTACGTATAAAAAGATTTGCGTTTACCTTTCTCATTTTAACAATAGAATAGAAAAATTATTTCCTGCTAATGCTAATTGAATAACAAAGGAAGGTTTGAAATCTTTAAAACAGTCCCATCAACCATGGCAGTTTTGTGTGACTAATACATATAGATGAGAAAGAAAAAAGGTGGTTGCTACTCAAATATAGCAAAAAGATTGAGAATGATTTGTAAAGTGACCATATTGCCCTCAAATGAAGAAGTAAAAAGGATAGAACATGGATTTTTGTACAATTAAGTTGGAAAAAGCTACTAACATACTCAAACTAGCAGAGAGTATAAAATTTTTATTGCATACAGACTTCATGTACATGCATCTCAATATCAAACAATTTCTCTGTTGCAGATTTATTTTTATTTGACTGTTTATGTCATATTGTCTCTTCTGGGTATCTTTCCCTTTTCCATTTGAAGCCTATTTAAACTATAAAACATTTTTCAACATGTACATTTTCCATTATGGCTTCTATATCAATTGCTATTCCTCAAATTTCAATCCTCAAAATTTCACTCAGAAAGAACTCCCAAAACATTGACCCCAAAAATGCTCAATAGAATACTCTGATAAATCCTACCAATGCCCTTAGAACCTGCTTCATACTGGGCATAAAAGTTATGTATTTCTAAGTGTAACAATCTGTTGCACATGCCAAACTTGTGGGCATCCTAAACGAAATTGTGAAGTATAGAACAAATTTGAATCTTAATTTTATATGAACATTCATGAATTCACACATATATCTAATATTATTACCATTATTTTTTCTCCAGAATTTCACTCGTGGTAATGACTGGCTCTCCATTGGCAGATAAGCACAAATGAGCAATAAGATGAGTTTGTTCATAAGCAGCTACATTTCAAATGAGTGGATATGGCTGCCACATAAGGCCTTTGTGAAGTGCAACAGTTGTTTCACAACTGATGGAAGTATTAATATTTATATTATTTCATTTACTATGAACTGAAATAGTATGATTAACCCTCTATGCTTACAGGTCGAGAATAATAAAAGGAAATTTTATAAACAGACAACATACCAGCGCAAAGAAAGCAATAGAGAGGACAGACTTGAGTACAAAGAGTGAAACAGTCAACGCAACTACTGTTACTAAAATTCTTGCTAGTGGTCTTGGTACAGAATCCTGGCAACAAAATGATGAACACAATAATCATTTATCTGTACTTGATTTAGAGAAGATAAGCTTAGAAGAGAGAAAAAATTAACTTATAGGCACAAGATTTGTTCCAGCCTCAATTTCGTCCTTGCCAACCCTCCATGCTGTCTGAAGAACTATTTTACAGAATTTATAACGGAACTTAGCATAGAACAAGCAAAAGAAACTCAAGTCTAGCATGTTGTTTACTTAAATTAGCAGGGACATAGCTGGTGGGCTTTTAATGCAGAATGTACTTGATTTAGAGAAGATAAGCTTGGAAGAGAGAAAAAATTAACTTACAGGCACTAGATTTGTTCCAGCCTCAATTCCGTCCTTGCCAACCCTCCATGCTGTCTGAAGAACTATTTTACAGAATTTATAATGGAACTTAGCATAGAACAAGCAAAAGAAACTCAAGTCTAGCATGTTGTTTACTTAAATTAGCAGGGACATAGTTGGTGGGCTTTTAATGCAGAATGACCAATCAGTAATCTATTTTGGTGTTGGATATCTCATCACATAATGAATATGAACAATACCAAGATCATTAATCTTATAGTATAATCTCCTTAAGGACTGATATTATTTGACAACTGAAACTTAACCTCATGAGAATCCTACATGAAACAATCTATGAGATCAACCAGTGGCAACAGAGGGCACCATTTATATGAACTGACAGAAATTTATGAGTTGGAGATAAACTAGTGTTTCTAATATGCAGAGTAAAGTTTCAACTCCCAAACTAGAAGAAGACCTTCCCGTTATATCCATACACAAGAAATGGGCCAAGATAAAGAGGTTAAATTAAATAAAATAAGTAGGACAAGAAATTTTCATCCAAATATCCCAGAGAAACTAAATATTAACTCATTACTACAGATATGTATCTTTATGTGGTTACTCATGTTTTGCAACCATTTCTAAAACTTCCTATATATAAAGTGGGGTGAGTCCTCCAGCTAAGGTATTCACAGAATAAGGTATTCGCAGTGCAATTAAGCAAACTCACAAATGTGACAAATAAATGTGAATGAGTGAAAAAAGGAACGTGCCTATCAGTAATTAAGCGCACTTGCAAGTTAAAAGTTTAATAACAGTGTGAATATAAATTTGAAGATTATATTGCACCAAAAAGAAAAAATTTCCATATTCACAAGTATGAGGTGCAATGCATTCAATCAAAAAATCATGATAAGAACAATAAAAGCAGCAAACATGTGAAAACACTTGAAAACACGTGAAAACAGAGGAAACAGAGATGAAACGGGCCAACTTTGAAACAAAATCAAAGCACTTAAAATAATTAGTTTGGATCACTTAAAAGCTATCTTGCCTTCTGTTCTATGTATTTTCAGCAATTCAGACAACTACAAAAATTACTTCCACCTAATCTTGGAAGTAAAATTAAAATAAAATTGAAAGTAGAAGAATTAAAGAAATGTTGTACAGCTAAAATAGAACAAAATCAATAACAGAAATTATAAATAATGAAGTTCAACGATCATACCCGAATATGTTTTATGCTGGAAACACGCTTCAGCTAGTAACTCTAGAACTTAGCAAAGTCTCTGATCACCAAGAAGCAAGAATAATTGAGAATAGAACTTGCATTGTCCAACTTCGTGATGCATAAGGTACCTAAAAGCATTTCAATATTCCTACATAACTGGTGCAAGTTAGAATCTCTTTTTCTTCGATCGCTTTTAGTTTTGATAACTGAAGCTAAGAAGCTTGACAGGTAACAGAAAAGCACTCTAATTACTTGTCTGAGAAAAAAAATAAATCAAAGTTAAAGAACAAGCCAAGCATGCATAGCACAGCAGTCTAAAAGCTAACTAACATTTTTATCCAGCACTGCAGCAAACTTTTACAAACATCTTTATCCATTTGAAACAAAGCAAGCCTCCCTGCAGCCTCTCAGTTCAGGCAGAGCAAGCCTCTCTTCCAAAGTAAAGCATCACAATACAAGCAGCAAATATCTTATATGATTACAAATTACATGAATATTTAACAAATTTTATATATTTTATCAAGTTTCTCCCAGCTTCCTGTACATTTTTTTTCTTTGGTATATCTTATCAAGTATGTCCTAAGTTTAAATCCTATGTTGCACATTGTACTAATAAAACAGAAAATAAAAGAGTTAAAAAACCAATATGTTTATTGATTTTTATATTTTATGAGTTTTCATTTTTGTCTCTTCATGAAGCCAAACAGAAAGGTCTTTTAAGACGAGAACCTAATATCTGGGATATGATAAGTAAGGTAAAATATATTCGTAAACATTCATATACAGTCCCAGTAACCACAATTCAAAAATTAATAAACAAATATATATATAGTCGTTTCATATATATATATATATATATATATATATATATATATATGAATGAGAGTTTGATGTACATATAGTCGTTTCAAACCAAAAAAAAAAAGGAGTTTGATTTATATATAGTCGGTCGTTTCATACACAAAGAATCAGATTTCAAGCTCTGGAAGTTCACCATGTACAAAACAACAAAGTTAAAGAGACTTCTCGATGTTAAACTATTACCAGTCAGTACTTCTTAATGTTCACTGAGACATTTTATCAAACAGTTAAAACAAGCAAAAAAAAACCTATTCACTTCACTACTTCAAACTCCAACCATCCTTGACAGTTCGACTTTAATAGTTCAATTGACTAAAGTTTAACTTCAAATCAATATATCCTACTTTAAAAAATGAATTATCAGTGACGAGAAGTGTAAGTGATCAACTAGTGTGGTCAGTACCGATGAGCATTATCAGAATAATAAGTAAAATTACTGTCATTCTCTCACTATGTGCAGTAAAAGTAACTATATACTGTCAACCAGTGTCTTAGTTTTAATTTTAAACACTACAATAAAAATAATTATCAGTAATATATATATATATATATATTAATTACTATTTCTACATATGTGTTTAACTTCATATTTTTTAATTAATATATGTCAGTACTCCTGTATATAATGGAGAGAAAGTTGCTTTCAATGCTTTACATCGTATTTTCTTTATATATATATATATATATATATATATATATATATATAGAGAGAGAGAGAGAGAGAGAGAGAGAGAGAGAGAGATAGTTATATACACATAAAGATACAAACAGAGGACGCTAGTAGATACTGATAATGGCAAAGCATACTTTTATTGTGTAAGAGAAGAATGAAGTCAGTACTAAGAGTTGATAAGTGCATGTATATATGTGTGCATGTGTGTCGTAGGTATCTGTTGAGAAATGTGAGTGATCAGCTAGTGTCTCTTTTAAGGTTTGCATAACTACATTTTATATGATTTTGTTGATGATTGTACGAAACCCAAACAGAGACACTGCAATATACAAAAAACCCAAACTGAATAGAGACACTACAATGTATAAAAACCCAAGGTAAGATACTGCAGTATACAAAAGCCAAACTGAGCTCATTGGCAATCGAAAAATTCTCAGAAAATATGCACAGCAACAAGATTCTCATTAGCAATCAACCACAAAATTTTGAAACCAAATTAACGATAAGAGAAAATACACAATCTCAGCTAACAAGACAACAATCTCAGTGAAATTAACACAATCTCAGTTTGAGAAAAATCACAAAACAAAATTCAATAACCATGCAAAATTATAGCTGAAACACAATCTTAGCTAGCGAAACGCACCACAATCTCATAGTAAAAGCAGTCCCTGTGATGGTCTCTACACCATAATCTCAAATGCACTGCTGTTTTGCGAAATTGATATGGCAAATGAAATCGAAATGTAGAGAAACATAGTTTAGATGAGATGAGATGCAAATGAGATTGAAACACAAAGAAATGCAGTTGTAGATAAGATGAAATTGATTTCTAGGGCAAAATTGATCTCTGTGATTGAACAAAAATGAAAAGGCTTAAAGTGGTTAATAGATTACAAAGAGAAACCACATCTACGTCAAGGCGAGGGGCTATAAATGCCGCCACAAATGGGCACTGTATGACCCAATTTTTTGTAGTATAAAAAATAACAGATGAAATGAGGGAGGAATACCTACAATGGCCAAGATGCAGAAGGATTAGGTGAGATAACCGAACAAGAGTCTGAAACCAACGAGGGAGCAGTGGACAGAAATCGTAGGCTTGCTGCAAAGACGGCAGGGAACTCACAGGTTACTTAGAGATTTTCCCCTAGTAAGTTACGGATTCAACAAGTCGATGGATTTTGGAATGGTTGAGTTAGAGATTCCATGAGAATAGAGCTTTTGGAGTAGAGAGATTTGGGATTTCAGAAGGTAAGAGATTAGGGATTCAAGGGTATATGCAAAAGAGGGGCGGGATTTCTAAATTAGGGCTGAAAAAAGAAGAGGGAAATTTTAGCTTATTTATATATGAATGGCACGGGTGTAATTTTAAGGACATTGTCAAGGGACACCTATTAAAACAAGCGGGTTTGACTTTTATATAACGGACTGATTTTCTATGAACCGGCACTTAATCAAATTTTAAAGTGACATATATAAACAAAATTCTTGTAGTGACACTATTGCATAGCTTCACTCTACAAAGTCTACACCTAAACCGTAACCCCAAACCCCTAAGACCCTAAATACTAAGAAACATGGAAGCTTTTTATTTTAATTTTTTTGCACTTTTGCATCCATCACATGATTTCCTTTCAATTGATATAAAAATGAGAATCAATTATAGAATACAAATAAATTAACTAACAAATTAAAAGAAATGCAAACAAGAGTTTGCGTTCTACTATCCACAAAAGCACTGAGGCAACAAGCAAGAAATAAACCCAATATCAAATTTTTCAATAATTAGTAAGAATTTTGTTTTGTACCTATTCATAATTTTGCTTTGAAAATATTTTATTTTCGTGGGAGAAGGGGCACTAAAATTTTACCAACAAAATGCAATATTTTTTTGCGTCGAAATTGTTGGGGTCATAATGCAAAAACCAAAGAACTTAACAAGCACAAATAATAATTAAGAAATAGTACAAAAATAGAACATAAGAATTTAACGTGGCTCGGCTTCTTGCCTATGTCCACGAGATGAACTCTGAAATTAAGTTTCACTATTATAATAATGGGATTACAAGGCAATACCTCCGAAGGGAATCTTAAGGAACCCAACCCTATACCCTTTTGCCACGCAAGTTTTTACAACTTTTATAGGGACAATTGAGAGTGTTTGGTTGCACAGCATACGCACACATGAATGATGGGAAGTTAAAGCCTAGAGCAATTAAATGTATCTTTGTTGGCTACCCCAGAAGGCTATATATTGTGCTACAAGGCTCAATGGGTATCAAAATCAATAATTAGTAGAGATGTTTTCTTCATTGAAGATGAAATTCCAGGATTGGCTATGCAACACGGTAGAGTTTCTAAGAGAGACAGATCTAAGGTAACTGGTTCAAAGTTGCAAACTATTGGTTTTGAGATGGAGCTTATAAGCGTTGTTCATAAGAAAGTAATCGAGGATGCAATTGAAGTTGAACAACAATAACCACCACAGCCAGATTATAAACTAGCGAAGGACAGAGAAAAGAGGTAGATCGAATCTCTAGCAAGGTATGAGTAGTCTGACTTTGTGGCATACGCTTTAAAAATGACTGATGTGATTGATAAAAATAAGCCTGTGAAAGAGACTTTCATCTTGCTAGAGCGTTTACGATCACGACAATGTGTCAAAGCTTCTTTGGAGACTTAAGGGAACACAAAAAAGCTATGGGCATGTATGGAGAACGGAGTTCCCCCGCAATTCTTCAATTGAGAATGAATGGGGGCAATTCGATCCCTTGCTTCAGGACCTAAACTACACTCATCCCTTCAGAGATGGATTTAGGAAGTTAGGTATGAGTCACTCAACCTATCCATATATAAATCTGACCTCCACGAAGGAAATATCACATAAGAATAGCTTGTGTTTGTTACTTAGTCTGCTTAAGTAGTTCGTTTTATGTAGACATTTCAATTTTTATCTTTGTTAGAATTGTAAGGTAATTATTCAATCAATGACAATTATATAAACATCCATAGAAAGGAGGAGAATATATTACATTTCTGTCAAACATGGGGGAAATGGGAAGAGGACTATATCATTTTGTTCTTCAACAAATAAAATAATGTATATTCATAATATAAATTCAAAATATAAAATATAATTGGTCCATTTGAGACCCAATAGTTGATGAATTTCTCACCACCATATGTGAGTCTATTAAACATCTATTGAAACTCTGTAAACACATTCATACATCCATTCAATAAGGTAATTATTCTAAGTGATGGCCCCTTACCATCAATGTGAATCTACAATCACTTTATGGCATTATAACACTTCATAATACCTTCAAAATATATTCATTCATTAAAATCCAAACAAAGTCATAATCTAATATCATGGCATTCTATTCTAGATTCGATAAATTCTATCATGGTATTCTACCTATTGCAATTCTAGCATTATTCATGTGAAATCATGGCATTTCTAGCCTAAGCGTGGCAATCATAGTATATTCTAGTCAAATTCTAGTAATCAACATCAATCATAGCATCCAAGGCCAAAATGATAATTCTTACCTACTCTATGCTATTTCTAACATACATCAAAGCAGTCATAAGTCTTCCTAGCATGATTCTAATCATGTGCTCTTAAGCATGTTTTTAAGCATTCTTAAAGAAATTAGATTCTTAAACATGATTCTAAATAAAGAAAGGAAAGCATACTTACCTCGACACGCTTATCCATCTCGTAAAACAAATAAGGGTTATAACAATTCATAATAACTCTGACATGCTTTTAAGCATAAAAATAAATACTAATCATCCTTATTCTCTACTTAAAACAACCTAAACATGCTTTATTCTAAGTCAAAAAATGAAGAAGAATCATAAAAGGGAGAAGAGAGTACTTCTCTCAAGACGTACCTTTTCCGGGTTTAGAGTAATAGAACGCTTGAAAACTTTAGACTAGAAAAGACTTCTCGAATTCTCATACGTGTCTTCAAGAGAGAAGAGATGATTATTCAAGATTCGGTGTCTTGGAAAGTGAGAAGAGGGTTATTTATATAGAAGAGGGGTGAAGCTGAAAAGGAAGAAAAGTATAAAAAATAAAGGTTTTTTATGCAATTTTTCAGAAATACTGCACCAACAGCCGTCATAGACCGCCAACTGGCCATCAAATAGATAGGCATCTGCTAACTAAAAGTCGATCGACTGTTGGTTGGTAGCGGACCACTGTTGGTCCATAGCCAGGCGGCTGTTTACCTTAGCCCCCTTGTTTTCTTACTTTGCAATACAGTCCCTTTTGACCTTATCCTGTTCGATCACATATAAAATTTTAAATTCAAATCCAGTTTGTGATCTGTAAATTTTTATAAAAACTAGACATCCATATCTTCGTAATAGTACATCATTCATCATCAAATTCCTCCTAGATTAATTTCTGTGATTTTTTGAAATCACATAGCAATTTTTAAAACCTTTCTTCAATTCCTTCTTAACTTTTTCCTCTTCAGCTACCAAGGGCATTTTGATCATTTTTTCTTTTGCTCAACATCCATCTTCCTTTTTGCCATTGAGCCTCAAGATTCTAGTGTCTATAGAGCCACTTACATACCTTGAGGCCGTGAGTTGTGATAAGTCTATCCAGTTGAAAGAGTCATTAATTGTTAGAGGAATTAATTCTTCGAATAAGAATAAGACATGGGGGATTATAGAGAAGTCTTAGAAACAAAAGCTTACTCATTGTAAATTGATATTCAAATGCAAGGAAAGGTTGTTAGGGGAAAAGCCTAGCTAGATAAAAAGCTAGGTTAGTGGCTAAGGGTTTTACACAATATGAAGGAATTGATTATAATGAGATCTTCTCTCTAGGGGTGAAACACGCGTTGATCAAATTTCTTCTATCACTTGTGGCATCTTTTGATCTTGAACTTGAGTAGATAGATGTCAAAACTATGTTCTTGCATGGTGAGTTAGAAAAGAAGATCTATATGAGCTAGCCTGAGGGATTTGAACTTCTAGGTAAAAAAACATTGTGTTTGCTTGTTGAAGAAGTCATTGTATAGTTTGAAGTAAGGCCTAAGACAATGGTATCTACGATTTGATACATTTATAGTGTGAAAAGGTTTCTTGAGGAGCTTCTATGATAGTTGTGTTTACTATAGAGGAACTACATTTCTGGATATGATTACTTGCTCTTGTATATTGATAATATGCCTACAGCCAATAAGGCAATCTTAAAAGTTCAAGACTTGAAGGAGTTGCTATGGACTAAGTTTGACATGAAATAATTAGGGCGGGCTAAGAGGATATTGGGGATGGACATTCACAGAGATAAAGACAAAGGGATACTTTTCTTACCTTAGAAAAACTGTCTTGAAAAATTCTTGCATCGATTTAATATGGGTGGTGCAAAATTTGTTAGTGTATCATTGGTAGCGTGTTTTAGACTATTATCTAATTAGTATCCCAAGATAGATAAAGAGAAACTTCAAATGGACAGGATTCCATATGCCAATGCAATAGGGAGTGTCATGTACTTGATGGTGTGCACTCGTCCAGATATTGCGCAGGCTATGTCAATTGTTAGCAGTTTTATGGCAAATCTGGGTAAGGTTCATTGGAAAGTAGTGGTTGTTGAGATATTTAAAAGTGGAAAAGATTCCTACAAAAGATAATCAGCAAATATGGCAATGAAAGTAGTACCATTAATAAGTTCTTGTATTGTCTGGATCTGTTAAAGGTCTAAGATGAGGTTCCTTGATGATGTTCAGTTAAGGGAAGAATGCAGTGTGTTATGAAGATGAAGGATTTGAGATCCAAGGTGGATTTGTTAGTGTTCACTCATAAATCCTTTGCAAAGTTTGGTGTCAAACCTTAGGACCTGCACTTATGCACAATGAAAACTCACAACCCCAATCTCTTAATTCCTTAACCCTAATCGAAACCTTTCCCTCATTTTCCTATACTCCACTACCACCACCACTCCTTGCTAGGCCGTCCTCAACTCCACCATCGCCAACTCGCCTGCACTCCATCATCCTTACTTGTGGCTACCTCCACCCTTCTCACGCTTGGCTCGCCTCTACTTTCCCCAGTCGCTGCTTGCTTCCACCTTCTTCACCAGTGGCTCGCCACCACGGTAGCACCCTCCTCTGTCATCCCTCCAGCTTCGCCAAGCTTTGTGGCTCGTCACTCAGGTATGTTTCTCTTCCTTTCTTTTGCTTCAATTTCTTTCCTTTTTTGTTTAATTTGTTTGATACGATCAATACTCATGTTAAAGGATTGAATTAAAGCAAAATATAATGATTAGATTGAATTTGATTTATAATAAAAAAAAGTGGTCAAATTGATTGATTTTTTTTAAAAGCATTAGCGAAGAAAGTTGTAGAAAATGCTAGCAATAGTGAAAGGGCAGCTGATTTACTTGCATTGAATATGTATTTATATATGAGATTAGATTAGATTTGATTAGATAGAATATGATTTACAATTATTGATTTAGAAGTTGTGGTTTTTAGGTTTTTGTTTTAGTAGACATGTAAAACAAAGCTGAAATGATTGAATGCAGAGCTAAAATAATTGGTTCAATTTTTTCTCATGGCTCACCTCAATAATTTGTTATGATCTCTCTGTTAACTAAATTCAGTTCAAGATCGAATTGAATTATTTTAGTTAGAGTAGACAAATTGAAAAAAATAAACACAATCATAAAATATATAATTAATTTTTTGGCAAAAACTAAACATGAGGCAGTGCCTTTATATTCTCAAAATCAAAATCATATATTGAATATGAGGCAGTACTATATTTTTTTTAATGTTCATTTCCATTTTTATTTATTGATATGGTGATTCTATTTCCAGGTATAATCCCTCGAGAAGAGATGGCTAGAGGGGAGCCACCATCAGTTGATGAAGAAGGAAGTTCAGTGACATTTTTGTGAGGAATGAAGATGTTTCACTTGAGTGTTAAATGAAGTTATTGACATCTTGAATAGTATTAGTTCATTGGTACTATTTGTTGTTCACTTGATAAATTCAAGATGGTATTAGAATTTTTTTTTGTTATTATATTGTACTTACCTACTTAATCAGGTAATTTTATTTGTTGTTATTGTTTGTTGAATTGTTGTTTACTTGATAATTAGAACCATATTCAATGGAATAATTTTGAGAAATATATTTAAAAATTAGTATACATGCAAAGCGGTGCGAGAATAGGGGCCGACGAGTACGAGTACGGATTTGCTATTTTTTTTCGCCATGCCCTACCCCACCTACTACCCTGGATATCTACTGCCTCGCCCTGATTCCAACCCTAAATGAGGTGCTTTGAATATATATGGGTGTTCATATGGCTCCACCCGTAAATTAATCATAATAGAACTTTCTAGAAATATTCCTATGTTCCCAACTATGCATGGTCTTTTATTGTAACAGTGGAGTGAAGGGATGTATTGATCGATTACAATATAATTCAGTGAAGAATTGCGGTGGAATCTTTGTTTAGTGTAATCAAAAACTTTTCAACAAGTGTACCTTTCTAATAGAATTGCATTAGTTTTTTTTTTTTTTTTTAGAGTGAAAAGTACCTTCTTTTTTATGAGCAAGATGAACTACCGATTTATCTATCAACCAAATAATCTAAGAAGAAGAAAATATCATATCAATAGTGACAATGTAGCAACAATGTAAACTTGGAAACTGTGACTATTGTAGTGTTTTCCAAAAAATAGTTTGAGATCACTTACTTGTGCCCCGTGTGTATACATTTATGACATATATTGATTGAATTAGGAATTGTGATTTTAGAGTTTTAGAGATTTTGTTCTAATTAGAGATTTTACCTTTTCCTAATTACCTTGGATTTCTAACTAGTATGTTTAAATCTTAGTGTCCTATTAAAATTGGGACTGACCTAGTATATATAAAATTTATAAAATATATAAGAACTATGCTTCAATTTATATTTACTATAAGAAATTTGGCTTTCAATAACAACATGTTTTTCAACGAAATGTGATCTTGTTGCAAAAAGCCATATCTACTGATATATATATATTTTTGGGCCCCCCGCCCCGTTGCCTTAGATATCTTACTGCCCCCTGCCCACGCTGCCTTGATTCTAACCCTATATGAGGTGCTTTGAATATTCTTGGGTGTTCATATGGCCCCACCCATAAATTAATCAAAATATAACTTTCTAGAAATATTCCTATTTCCCATTCTCCCAACTATGCATGGTCTTTTATTGTAACAGTGGAGTGAAAGGATATATTATTCGATTACAATATAATTCAGTGAAATGGAATCTTTTGTTTTTGTTTTTTTTAAGTTTAACCAAAGACTTTTCAACAAGAGTACCTTTATAATATAATTGCATAATTTTTTTTTTCAAGTCAAAAGTACCTCCTTTTTTATGCGCAAGATGAACTACCCATTTATCTACCTTCAACCAAATAATCTAAGAAGAAAAATATATAGTATCAATAGTAACAACGAAGCAACAATGAAAACCCGAAAATTGTGACCATAGTAGTTTGGGATCACTCTCATGTGCCCCCTATATATACATTGTATGGAATATATTAATTGAATTAGGAATTGTGCTTTTAAGTTTTTGAGATTTTGTTTTAATTAGAGATTTTACCTTTTCCTAATTAGCTTAAATTTATAGCTAGTATGTTCAAATTTTAGTGTCCAATTAAAATTAGGACTAAACTAGTATATATACAATTTACAAATCATTTAAGAACTCCACCTGGATTTATATTTACTGTAAGAAATTTGACTCTCAATAACAAAAGTTTTTACAACGAAATGTGATCTTGTTGCAAAAAGCCATATATTGTGATGAAATAGACATTTAATTGGCAAATTATTGTGAATTGATAGTCCACAACTTTCTTGGCAAGGACTGAGATACGTTTTGAGACAAAAAGTTTCGTTACAAAATGTTAGAATTGGAGACGAAATATTATACATTTAATTGGCAAAATAATCTGAAATGATAGTCTGCAAGTTTTCTTGCAAGGATTATGATGTATTTTGAGACAAAAAGTTTTGTTACAAAATGGTACGATGGGAGATGAAATATGATTTTGTTGTGAAATATATATTATTAGTTTTGTCCACATCTCCAAAGTATTTAGCGACAAATATTTCGTTGCTGTTAGCTTTTTTTGACAAAAGAGAATTTGTCGCAAAAGAGCATATTTTGAGACAAATATTTTGAGACAAATTCAAATTTTATCGCAAAAACTTTTGTACAAAATAGTATTTAAAATAAATTATTTTCATTGCAAATATCTTTTGCGACCATTTTTAGTCGCTAGATCAGAGTTTTAGTGACTAAAAATTCGTCGCAAAAGACCCCTTTTTTAACATAATTTATTGTTTTAATATTTCATAAAATTTATTTTAATTTGTTATAAACTTTAAAATAAATTAACAAAATTTTCTTATTATGCAACATAATTCTTTGTAAGAATAATTTTATTAAATAATAACAAATTACAAAAATTTAATGCAATATATGAACTTCGGTTGCACATAGAAAAATAAAAATACCAGATAGCACAACAAACTACAAAACGTCATCCTCTAATAAATTTTTGTTGCTTGATTTTGTATCAATCTTCAAGTATTCAAATGCACCTCATCTTCAATTACACCTATTAAAAACAAAAAAAAGGTAATATATCAATTAGTAATAATTAAGGATGCGAGATGAGTGTATACAAAAAAAAAAGTCAAAGAAATAAAGAACTTGAGAATTTTCAATTGCATTCCCTCTTCCAAAATACCTATTAAATAAAAAAGTGTAATATTAATTTACAATTAGAAAATAAAAAATATATGAATATTGTAAATAAATGTATTACAATATAAAAGAAAAAAAAGAGTAAGAATATTTACCTAGATAATAGTGTTAGATAAAGAAGGAGAAGTAGATAATTGGGAGACATAGAAGAAAATGAAAATGAAATAGGAAATTGGAAGAGATAGAAGAAAATGAAGTAGGAAATTGGAAGAGATAGAAGAAAATGAAGTAAACCAAAGAATTAAGTCGTGCATATATAATAAAGGCATTGATTTGTTGCGACGAAAAATTTTGTCGCAAAAGAATTTAAAAAGTATGAAATAAATCGAACCGGGTAAAAGTTCACCTAAATTTCTTTTTTTGCGACAAAATTTTGGTCCTTAGCGACAAATTTGCCGCTAAAAGCTCTAAAAATTTCGAAATTTAATAGGAGGTAAAAACTCCTCCTAAAATTTAGTTTTTGCGACGAATTAGATTTAAATTTCGTCGCTAAAGACTCCATTTTGTGAGGAATTTTAAAGTGGTTGTTAAAAGTCTAAAAAATTTGCAATTATATAAGTTTGCCACAGAAGGTACTATTTGCAACATAATGCTAATATTTTACAACAAAATTTAGTGTCACAAAAAGTCTTTAAAAAAATTTGAAAATTAAAACGAAAATCTAAAATTAAAAATATTTAAATGAATCATACTTTGACTTGGATAATTATAAATTTATTTATTAATTAAATTTTTATCCATAATTAAATTTATATAATATTGGATTGATATTAAATAATTTGATGACAAATTAATAAATAATGTAATAACCATATAAATTAGAAATATAAAATATTATATGATATTTAATTAGTTTTTATTGAGAATTAAAATATTAATAAAATAGGTACAATAGCTCAATAATTATTTAACAATGTAAACAATAGTTAGACATCTATACATATGTCATAATTGTTATGTGTGAGGAATTACAAAAAAGTTTTTCTTCAGTGATCAATAAATAAATAGTTATTTATATTATAATTATATATGTAACAAAAGGATTGCATTCATCTTAGCTATATATTATTTTAATTATCTATTTCTTTTAAAAACACAAAAAATATGTTTTACAAATGTAAAAAATTAATTTGTGATAGAGGTAATTTAATTATTGACATATAAACATATGTTATAGCTGTCACATGTATTAAAGTGTTAACAAAATGCATACATGTCAACTATCATTAACAAATGTAAAATTGTTAGACCTCTATACATATGACATAATTGTCATGTGCGAGTTATTAAAAATAAGTTTTTTATACTTTGATGAATAAATGATCAAATATTCATATTATAATCATTATGGATGCATTTATTTTTAGAGAATATTTTTTATTATTTATTCATTTTACAAGTACTAACAATTAATATTTAAAATATCTTTAACAAATGTAAACCGTAAGTTTGTAATAGTTGTAATTTAATAATTAAACATCTATATATGTCATAGTTGTTATTATGAGAAATTGAAAATAAGCTTTTCTAATTTGATCAGTAAATGATTAATTATTCATATTATAATCATATAAAAATGTAACAAAATTCTATTTATTTTCAGGCATATAATGTATTTAAATTAATTATTAATTTCTTTTATAAAAATAACAATTACTAAAAATATCTTTTACAATTATAAAAAAATAATGTTGTCATAAAAGTAATTTAACTATTAGACATATATGCATATGTTACAAATATCATATGTGTTAGAAATTGAAAATTAGTTTTTCCAAGTTATCAATAAATGATTAATTATCCATATTATGTAATGAATGTATTTATTTTTTATTATAGAATTCATTTTAATTATTTATCTTCCTTAAAATAAACTCTAACAATTGTCTAAAATATCTCAACAATTTACTCAAAGCTATAAAACAAAAATTAAAAGTCTAAGAAAAATATACTCTCTAAATTCATATACTCTATAACAAAAAATAAAAAATAAAAAACATAATTATAGGCAACATTCTATGATTATTAATTAATTTATTATTTATGTTTATTTGACATATAATTAAACATTAAAAAATAAATTATATTTTTACAAGTTGGGTTTTTTTTTTCAATCTCATTTTCACCAATTAAAAATTAGTCATAGTAATAAGCTTATCATAATTGTAATTTAGTAGTTGGACATATATAAATCACACATAAATTAGATTGTATCTAAAGAATTAGTTGTAAATTTTATGCTTTGATTTTTAAATTATTAATGATTCATGTTTTATAAATATTTATATAGAAAGATTTTATTTTAATTATTTATCTCTTTTACAAACACTAAATTTAGAATATCTTAATAATTTTTCATATTTAAGAGCATGGATGGAACCACAAAGGGTTGTTTTCTTTTTATAAAAATTTATATGCTTATCCAAATGACCCTGTTATATTTAAAAAATTCTCAAAATTTACTTAAAATCAAATTAAATTTTTAATACTTTCTTGATTCTGTTCTTTTTTATCATTCTCCAAAAAAAGACTTATATATTAGATGGACCACAAACAAAGGGAGGAAAAGAAAAGAGAAAAGTTATTAAGTTTTCACTTTAAAAAAAAGACTTTTTGAGACAAAATTTTTCTTGCAAAAGGTTACTTTTTGTGACGACTGCAATTTTGTCGCAAAAAGTTGTCTTTTCTCGAGGAATGTAATTTTGTCACGAAAAAGTAACATCTGTATAGGACTTTTCGCGAGAAATTTTTTCTTGCAAAAGGCCAAAGTTTTGTGAGGAATCATAATTTTGTTGCAAAATGTCAAGTATTACCACGTGCATGTAATGAGTTAGACGTGCTTTTTACAAGAAATTTTACACGCAAAAGGTCACATTTTGTGAGGAATCTTAATTTAGTCGCAAAATGTCAAATATCACCACGTGTGTGTAATAAGTTAGAAGGCCTTTTCGCGATATATTTTTCTCGCAAAAGATCACATTTTGCGAGGAATCTTAATTTCATCGCAAAAGGTCACACTTTGCAAGGAATGATATTTTTAACGCAAAATGTCAAATACTGTCATGTGTGTAATAGGTTAGAAGGGCTTTTTGTGAGAAATTTTTTCTCGCAAAAGAATATATTTTGCGAGAAATCATATTTTCGTCGCAAAATGACCAGTATTGTCACATGTGTAAAATAAGTTTAAAGTGCTTTTCGCGAAGAATTTTTTCTCACAAAAGGATTCATTTTGCAAGGAATATTAATTTCATCACAAAATGTCAAGTGTTGCCACGTGTGTGTAATAAGTTAGAGCTTTTCGCGAGAAACTTTTTCTCGCAAAAGGCCATTTTTTGCGTGAAATTTTTTCTCACAAAATATGAAAATTTGTGAGAAAACTTAATTTTATCACAAAATGTCAAGTATTGCTACGTGTTTAATAAGTTAGAAGGGCTTTTCGCGAGAAATTTTTTCTCGCAAAAGGCCTTTTTTCTGAAGAAATATAATATTGTCGCAAAAAATGTTCATGTTACTACAAAATTTTTGTCACAAAATCCCATATTTGTGTAATACTTTTTGCGAAGAATATTTTATCTCGTCGCAAAAAATTCTTCTCTAATTAGTTACTCGAGTTTTTAGCTAGGAAATAAATATTCATCGCCAAAAGGTATTATTTTGCGACGAAAAATTCCTCGCAAATTATCATTTTTTTTCAAATGCTAGCATTTTAGACGAAATAAATATTTTGTCGCAAAAGGCCACTTTTTGCCATGAATTTGATTTCGTCGGGAAAAACTATCTCAAAAAAACTGTTTTTCTTGTAGTGTCTATTTGTGTTTTCTAATTAATTAAAGCTTATGTACCAATTGAAAGGAATCACATGATGAATGCAAAAATGTGGAAAATTAAAATAATAATTTAGTATTTAGGGTTCTAGGTGTTTAGGGTTAAAGTTTAGGTATATAGACATTGTGAAGTGAAGCCATAAAATTGTGTACCCTTATATATTATATAATTGCAAAGGCTATTCAACAAGTCTAAAACAAACAAAATGCTTTTGTCTCATTCAACCTTACTTTGATGTAAACAAATGAAAAAATATATGTTTCGGTAGAACTGTATAGGACATAGATATATAACAATCTTGTTGACATGTTAAGATATGTTGTTGTCTATACTGTTAATAGTAGTTTAGCATAAGTTTGAAGGACTCTCATTTTTTACTTAAAAGAAAAAAGTAATACTACATCTACAATTCATTTGCAATCAATTTTTCTTATAAGCTCAATCAATTTTTCTTACCATTGTTATAACTTGATTGACAAAATATCATTGACACAATTTATTAATACAACTTTATGACCCTTGATTTTACTAAATTGAACAATTGAGATTAAAAGTCGAAAAGTTATATTTAATGTCACTAAGTTATCAATCATCTCAATTATTGAATTTGATAGATTAATACCTAGAAAATTGTGTCTTTTTTATCTTTGTGTTTTTTTGTAATGCAAAATGAGCTTGGAAGATTTGTTAAATTTGATTATAATAGCATACAATTATTTTTGTCAATTTCTTTTCATCTGAGTTGTGTACAACGTCATATCCAAAAAAATTCTTTTGCTCGGGCTAAATTAGATATATTTTTCTAATGAAAGTTAATGATAAATAGGATTTAACTCATAAGGTGTGTTATTTTTTTTTTAATGTTATTCATAATTAGGATGTGCCCATTCTTTATATTTATAAAGGTTATATACTTTATCAAACAAAATTAATTCAAGTCAACAATTAATTATTATACAGGAAACCAAAATGTTACAAAAAAA
Source organism: Boswellia sacra (assembly GCA_013180625.2). NCBI lineage: Eukaryota > Viridiplantae > Streptophyta > Magnoliopsida > Sapindales > Burseraceae > Boswellia > Boswellia sacra. The sequence goes on from SNVD02005053.1 coordinate 120,845, forward strand.
TTAAAAAAATTAAAAAGTTTATTTCATAATATTTAAATTATCAAAGTTAATTAGCTATCTCAATCTTTATTTTTAGTAGAGAATTAAATACATAAAAATTTTTGTTTGAAAATTATTGTGAAGAAGAGCGGCGCACTCACTCATAAGCGACTTATCACGGAATTAATCTAGGAGATTAAGCACGCACCCAAGCAAATTAAAAACAAAGAAACACAATAACACAATGATTTATACTGGTTTAGATCACAATATGTTATCCTCCGTCCAGCTGCTAGTGATGATCAATCCACTATGATGAAAAACAAGAGATACAAATAATACAAAAGTGTTTACCACGGACAACTAGAAGTTTAGCCTCTCACACTCCAAGAAGGCTTCCAATCTCTCTAAACCCTAACCCTCTTTCTTTTCTCTCTTTTTAGCTCTCTTTGAACTCTTTTTACAAGTCAACTATATATATATAAGCTCTGATTATTAATTTAGGGTCACGTCAAAAAAAGCACAAAACCATTTCACTAGTCCTCGGCTATCATAACCATTAATTAACAAAATATAGAAAATATCCGACAAATAATGTCCAGCGACCTATCCAACTATGTCAAGTTTGATCCTATGAATTAATAACCTATGTAATTAATTGTATGCGTCGTATTCTTAGTTAACATGTGAGCAAAAGGTGCGGTACTGCACAAGATAAACTTAAGCACCCTAGCACCCTAGCTTGATCAACGTTGGTCATGGATAGCTTCTTCCTGTACAGAACAAGCTATTAACGGCAGCAGGAATGCAAAATTCCATGTGATGATCATAAGCAAAAGGCCTACCATACAACAGAAACTTAAGCTGCCCTTGATCATGTTACGCTCCTGGCCATTGCCCTTCTCGAGCATAGCAAGCACACAATGTCGTGCCAAGGATCCAACCAGGCTTTCGCCTATACAAAAACCAATCAGCAGCCAATTCTGAACGATGGTTCAGGCTAATAAACGTCTTGAGTCAACATGCTAGTCCATTCAGCATCCCAGAAACCGAGGTGACCAAATACTTCAATCTCATAGGCAATTCTCAGAATTACAATATACCAGTCAAAAACTGAGACGGCACAGGAAAATACAGGCATCTAGTTTCCATCAGTCACACCATCACACAGTTATTTAAACTATTAATATTAAAATCTAAATCTAAATGCTAAGCTCTTTAATACTTATATGCTTGGCCCTATGTCATATATTAGAACATTTTAATAAACACCTGAAAGAAGAATATGGATCCAAGAATTATTGTGCAAGAATATGAAAAATTGAATGGACATATTTTTACAGGTTAAACCAACTTTAAAGAAAAATTAATTGATACCAACACTATTATTGCCAATGTTCACAATTTCGACATATGGTTGGATGCATTGCCAGGGGCATTGCACCATCAACACCCCAAAATGATTAACATGCAATGTAATGCTAGAAACATCTAATGTAAGTGTCAGACCATTAAACATTGTTACTCAAACATCATTCCATCAATATTTCCAAAATGATACCTCTACATTCATATCTTTATCTTAAAATATCAACTAAACTACAAAACACAAAAACTACTAAATTAGATTTGTATGGACATTCTTTAACAATATGTTGAAGTCTTACCACATGCTATTTCCGGATACTGGACTATGGTCATGAAGAGTGCAGCACTTCAGTCCTTTGCTTAGCAATGCAACATTTGTTTTGCTGCCCTACAGCAATGGTTTCATAGTTTAGGCTGCTTGCTTCGTATTACTCGCCCTGTTGCCAAACAAAAAAATCGCCCTGGGTACTACTCCTTAGTTGTTAAAATATCTAAGATTGCTAGGTTGTAGTAGTTCAAAAGGTTAACCTATGTGGAAATTCTTCAAATTTATGATTGTTGTAAACTCGCCAAAGATTTTGCAACTAACCACATCCTTCCTCGCCTCTAGATGCCTAGATAAAAATGCCAAATGGTTAAATTATGAAATCGCAGCAAAATTCATTACTTCCCACCTCAAAGCAAGAGAAAATTATTGTTCCAGTATCAACCCACCAATGCTGGTTTAATGGACATTGCAATACAATATATTATTATAGATATAAACTGTCTCCATCATAATCCTTGCACTTACCTTCAAGGGCCGTACACTTTGCTTACTTCTGTCACTCATACACTTTGCTTAAAATTGTCACTTGGTAGTCCAATAAGTTCAATAATCCATGTTTTAGCGTTAGTGGCGGCCTAAATGAGTAAAAGGTGACTAAAAGATTATTGGTGTTTATTACGGTTGGGAAATTGAAAGGAATTGGACCACTAGGGTAGAGAATATTCAGCTCCACCATTAGAAATGGCCTTGGCGGAATCGGAACATACGATAAAACCAAAGGAAGAAGGTGACCAACATAACATACATAATTGCGAACGGGAAGAAATAGAGGAAGTCCTCTAATTGTATGTGACAAAATCGTACACAACAAAATTAAGATTTCTTCATAGAAAGACAACATGATTCTCAAGCAAAAACAGCTAAAGCAAACATTATAGACCCTTTAACGCTGCAAATATATTAAGAGAAAGATAAGAGCAATGAAAGAAATATAAAATCCCCATATTTACTTACCATTATAGAAAAGAAAATTTAAATTTAAACACAAGAATAGTGTCTCAACACGCTTCATTGTCCCTTGTTTCGCCACAGATTCAGTAGTAGTCTGTAATGTTAACCTTTTATCTTATACATAAACACAACCTTCCTCATCTCTCAATGCATAGATATCCACCGTAACCTTGTCAGGACATCACTCTTAACTTTACCTCAAGGTTATGCCATCATAAGGTGCTAGGAAATGAAAGGAAATTGTGATCATCTAAAAAATAAGGCAAGAATAAGGGATTCAGTTAAACATAACTTAGCAAAGTAATACAATTTTTTTTGAAAAATAAGACAGCTTGCACACATCTAACTAAGAAATGCAGCAAACTTAGAAACTTCCCACTCTAAAGGAAGAGAAATTTATTGTTTCCACCAAAATCTATCCATATATTGCTTCAGTAAATATCAAGACTTCCATGAACCTTGGTTTAAAGGGCATTGTGATACACTATAGTTGTAAATTTTACATGATAGCTGTAACGAGCTTCATATGTGAATTATTATTCGTAAAAGAATGTCAAAGTGTCATCTTAGTGAGGATAAATATGGTGAAATCTATAATCACAGACGAAAAAGAAAATATAACTTGAAATTGGATAAAAATAACTCATAAAGCACCCAAACAAGAAAGCACTAAAACAGACACTGCTCAAAGTATTAGAGCTACTGCAAACTTAAGAATCTGCATAAAAATATAACCAACAGATACCCGAAGAATCTCATGAACGATGAATCTAACATTCAGCTTAATGATAGAAATATGCTAGAACTGAGAGTTTGAAACAGTTATTAATAGAGCACCGAGAAGATAGTAAGGTTGGATATTATAAAAACAGAGCACAATAAATGACACTACGTCACTTATATATTATCAGAACTTCTTACGTTGACGATGTTATTTCTAATGAACTAAGCATTTACAAATCTGGATATTGCCATTGGCCACAATGTAGATATCGATGCCCTGAGACGTCAAAGTCTTGAAGCTGGGGACCAACTTGAGAAAACAGAAAATTAGGGGGTAAACATATGTTGTGTATTCATAGGAAAGTTGCTATTAAAATTTAAAAATTATTTAAACTAAGACTTTACTGCACAAGCCACTTGTGTTGTAAGATTATTAAACTGTCTTCAACTAGCTAACGCTACCACTTACATAAGAATTCAGATTCTTCCACTTTTATAAAGTCATTAGATCGATAATATGTACCAATCTTTAGATGAATTTGATCAATTTTCAATTGCATATTTGAGGTTAGATGAAAGTACTATGTTAACAGTTTCTGTGTCAAAATAGTTAAGATGAGAAATAAATGTTCCGTAAAATCATATTTTGGCAACGAATAGTCTAATCTGACCTATTGTCTTGTTTAAAGCAATTATGCCTGCTAATATTATTTTTTTCTTGAATGATCTGGCCCAGATCAGCTTATCAGTAAGAGTGTCAAAAGCAGGGTTGTCGTAAGGCTGAAACCTATCCACTGCAGCCATTGAGAATAACGGAATGTGATCTTAAATATGGCCAATCACCAGCCCAATTTTGAAAAACGGTTCAGCCCCATAAACGTCTTGAATTCCAACATGCCGGTTGATTAAGAATCCAAGAAACCCGTGTGACCAAACAGTTGAATCTCACAGGCAATTTTCAGAATTACCCAGATATCGACATTGTCAATGTCAGTGTCTGCAATTTCGACATATGTTGGGTGCACTCTAAGATCATTGCACCATCAATACCACAAAATGATCAACATACCATGTCGTGTTAGAAACATTCAATGTTTAGGGTTAGGATGTCAAATATTTTTACTCAAAACTTTGTTCCACTAATATTTCCAAAATAATACCGCTGCATTCATACCTTTATGCTAAAACATCAACTAAACTAGTTAAAACACAAAAACTATTGACTAGATTTTGTACCACTGTGCATAGTATGAAACTAGGGCTAAGAGTTACTAAATCTGTAAGGACACTTTTAAAAAGATGTTAAGAGACATACCACATGCTATTAAGGATTCAGTACACTCGCACTCTCGCCATCAAGGGTGAAGCACGTCACTGGTTTGCTTACTAGTGTTTCATTTGTTTTGCTGCCCTGCAAAACTGTTTTCACAATTTAGGCTTGCTTGTTTTGCATTGGCCGCCCAGTTGCCAAATACAATAACCCCATCAGCATTGGTTTAAAGGGCATTGCAGTCCAATATAGTTGGAAATTTGACATGGTAGTTGGACAGAGCTTCATCTGTGAATTATTATAGATATGAACAGTTTTCATCTTATCTTGAAAAGGATTTTGGAATTAATCAGACTCCTTACTTATCTTCAACAATGGAAACTGGCCAACTTCTCCCACAAACTTTTGAAAGTAAATTCTTTGGCTGAATTCTTGGGCAAGCTTTTCGAAGTCGAAGGGATGTTGGATATTACCATTGCCCACAATGTACATATCGGTGCCCTGACCTGTGAATCTTGAATTTGGGGGCCAATTTGAGAAAACAGAAACTTGGGGGTAAACATCATATTAAGTGTAACAATTTCATAGGAAAGTTTTATAAAATTTTTAAAATTATGTATAATAAAACTCTAATACATAAGAGGCGTGTGTTGTAACATTATATAAGCAATCACCATACTTTAGAGACGAGGAGTTGAGTGAAGGTACAGTCCGGATTGAGGATCCTCTTTAAGATCTCGTGATTTCCTTCACCTTGTAATCAAGCTAGGTTAAATCCCTGTGATAAACTCGGGCTCACAAGCACGTTGTTGCTTGATTACAATGTGAAGGAAATCATCAAATCTTAGAGACTTGAGCTGGTTAGCATTTGCCCAGCGTGCGTTGTAAGATTACGTACCACCCAAACCTGGTTAGTTAAAGCCGAGTAGTTGAGCACAGGTTCAGTCCGGCTTGGTGATACTCTTCACAACATGGCTGTGGCTCTTGACAAAATTCCAAAAAAAAAAAATTATTAAGATATGTTCACAAAACAAACAATATTATTCTTATGAAAAAATAGCAAAAGCTGAAATACCAAAGGTAACAAAACATTATTAACCTTGAAAGCAGCAAACAAAGAAGAAAAGGATAAAGCATTTGAAGAAATAGAAAATCCCAAAAGGCACCTACCATAATTAAAGAGAAAATTTAAATTTAAATAACGGGGTCTGTACATACTTTTCTACCATTATCAAATTCACCAAATCCTAGCCAACAATTAAGTATCTATTAAGTATCTGGACTAAACTTGATAAATGAACTAATAATATGACATAATCCCCAATTTTGACCAACAAAGTAAGAATCTGGAACAGATCTAAACTTGATAACTGAAAAAAAATATGACATTACAGCGAAATAGAAAGTGCTACTATGATGTTTCAATTAGAATAAAAACAACTGAAAAGCACATAAGTTCCACAACATCCGATGAAGGCTAATTAATCTACAAATCCAATTCAACACAAAAATGTGAAATCCTAACCTGAAACAACACTCTAAACCCCAATCAATCGATCACCTTCCTTTAAGTCCCTCACAATACCTCCCTTTATCTCCTGAAAGTTGGATGGCAGAGATGTAGCGAAAATAAGTTAATGTTGTTCAGATATATAAACGTTTTGAGATTTTGGCGAGGAGGTGTTCTGTGAGAGTGGAAGAGTGGACCAACCGGGCATACCTTGTCCATGGCTCGGGGATCCGCACCTGAACCCTAACCCTAGCTGTGGCCACAGCCCGGAACATGGATGAAGGAGAAGAAGAAAGAGGCTTTTTGGGATTGTAATTTGGGCAACTCACCGTCCTAGGCACTATAAGGAGGGGCTTGGGATGGAAAGAATCAAAGATTTTTTATTATTCGTCAGATACCAAAATTGACCTTTCAAACTAATGTAAATACAAAAATATCCTCACAATAATTTAAGTCAGGTTTTATAAAAAGCGGTCCAACAGTAACTACCGGCTCATTGCTATAGTTGATGAAAAATTGAATAGACATTCCGTTCCTTGTATTTTCTAGAAAATATGTAATCTCATACATTCTTTGATACAATTCAAATTAATATCATGCATATATTTTTTAAAAAAATTAATCTTAAATATATATCATTAAATTATTTTCTTTTAAAATATAAAATTCATAAATGAATACAACAGTAATTTTTTATATTGCTTTTAATTTTTTAATTTTCCTTCAGCTAAATGCTAGCGTTTATACTAACGATATCATGATATTATAGTGATTAAATTAATTGCTGATGTTGTTGGTGGTTACTGTCTGACAACTATCTTCTTAGTAATTTCATTTTTGTTATTTTAATAATATATATCAATTTATAATGCAATATTTAAATATATAATTTTTTTAATTATAAACATGATATTAAGATAAAGGGAAAATATTATAAAAATAACCTGAACTAAGATTTAATATTAAATATAATCCTTACATTTTATCTAATATTATGCATAACTTTAATAATACTAAATTCTGTTTAATTAGTCTCGTGATATATTAAAAATATGTATAATAACTATTTTATCTTTCTACTATACTATTGTTCATTATTTACATATTTTATAACTGATTAAACATTTAAATCAAAAAGTTATAAAATTTTCACTAATGACATTATACTAAAACACATCAAATATAAAACTTCTAAATGAAAATAAATTAAAAAAACTCTAAAAAAGTATACATAACAAAAGTTAAATTAAAAAGAAGTTAAATATTAACAAGAGAGGATGAATTAAAATAATAAAAATAAAATAAATGGATTAAAATATCATATAAATAATGATAATATCCCTTTAAAAAGTCCAAGAAACCTTAAATAAAACTATTTTAAATTAATTTTAAAATTAATCTAAAAGACATACTCAATCAATTAAATTCACAAAAGAACATTATATTTTGAAAGTATAGCTAATAATTAATGTATTTATTTTATGTATTTTATTATTTATGATTTTTTCATTAAAATTTATAAAATTATTTTATTTAAAATAATGAACATGTTACTACTTAAGCCAATGGCTTAAGTCATCCTTTTACCATTTGGATGTTAAATTTAATTGAAATTAGTTAATGGTAGGATTATGAAAAATATTATACAAAACTTCAAAGTTTTGTGTGATATTAGACCTTAAATCAAGATAATTTATAATATTTTCTACAAAATGTATAATATTAAATCAATTTAAATAACATATTTTAGAGTGTATTTTAAATTAAGAACTTATTATACGTTATTAAAATATTTTACAAAATCATTTATATTATAGTCTTTACAATCAAAGTTGATTTTGAAAATATAATTTACCAAACAGTGGTCAATCTGCTGGGATTTAGGTTTGAGGAGGCTGACTCTGTCAGGTATAAAAATAAATTTTTTTATTAAATTTTTTTTATATATAAAAGAAAATAAATTATTATGTTTTTTAGATTAGTTAATCATTAAGTTAAGAATCTAAAATTTGACTTTTTTACATTGTAAATAGATATAAAAAATAATATAAATAACTATTTGTCAATAAAAAATATTCACATAGATTTCTAAAAAGTTTTTTAAAAAACATATCAATTCTCAAATAAACGTGAAAAATAAAGTATAATTATAAAGCTAAAAATAAAATTGTTGATGCACGATTTCCGGACGGCCGGGAAGCGGGTCGAAGCTCGGGTCGTACATCGGGTCCAATCCTGCGAGCAAAGAAAAATAGTCAGGGGTGCCGGCGGTGGTGCCGGCGAGAACCCTCCGACGCTCAAGTTAGTTTCCGGCACTCCGAAATTTTCTGGGAGAATTTCCTAGAGAGAGAAGCTCTCAAAAGCAAAGGAAATTTAGAGAGAGAATGAGTTAAGAAAAGTGTGCATACATTGAGTAATAATTCGGAGGGTTTATATAGGAGTCAGGATGAGTCGTTGTGGGACCCAGATAATAAGCCCAAATAATGGGCTTTAGTAATGGGCTTACTGTATTAGATTTAATTTGAGACCCAATTTTGTTATGGCCATAACAGTAGTCCCCCCAGGCCCAAGTCGACTAACGGATCGACGTAGGGACGATTTAGTTATTCAGGGCTATAAATTTAATATTAGTAGAAGGCCCAAATAGTAAGTTTAATCATACATATAAGTCACATGTGACTTGAACCTTAGATGGGCGTCACAGAGATGGAAATTATATAATTGACAAATATCGATGCAGACTTTCCATCTATACATATAAAATCTCTTTTAATTTTTCTAATATCCTTGCCGCAAGTCTTAGAAACCCTAGCGTGTCGACGCAAAGCAAGAGGTCAAAGTTGGGAGGCGATAAGAGAGCCTGATGTTGAGATGATAAGAGGTCAAAGTTGTAGCAGTAGTGAGATGGAGGAAGGTGAGCTTGAGCCTGATGTTGAGCGCAAGCGTGAACGCGTGCCTGATGCTGTTCCAAAAGAGGTTCAAAATGAAAATGAAGCAAAAGATAATGCCGCTGGAGCTGACGTTGATGATAAGGAAGTCGGGGGTGCGGATGGTGGGAACTTAAATGTTGAAAGTGCTGATGATGGAGAAGGAAAAGAGAATTTGGATGATGATGAGAATGAGAAGGAGGAGGAAGATGTTAGGGAGGAACAAAACGGTTTGGTAAAGAGCAGTGAGTGTACAGAAGAGGCTACTAAGGATATGGATATGGTTGTGGAGAAGTCTACATGTGTAGGAGAGGAAAGTAAGGAAGAGAAAGGGAATGATCTTGAGGTAAAGGCAGAGGAGGAGATTGAGGTGCCAGAATCCAATAAAGACCAAGTTGTGGAGGAAAATAAAGGAGGTGAAGTGAATGTGTATATGGAAACGGAGGGGTCGAACCATAATTTCAAGGATAAAGGAAAAAGCGTAGCTATTACACCGATTCACGCTGCTGATTCTGCTGAAGATGGCGGATGGATTGAAAGAGAATCACGGGTTGCTGTGACATGGAAGGATGATTATATGGAAGGACCAAGTACCAGGGGCTTTGAGTTGTTTACTAGCTCTTCTGTCAGAAAAGCTGTTGGTGCCCGTGATTCAACCTAAGCTCCTGGTTCTCCAAGCCATGGAAGGAGTATTCAGTCCTTAACGAACACATTTCGTATAAACTCTAATGGGTTCACTGCATCAATATCTTTTTCTGGCTCGCAGTCTTTTTTTTTTTTTCATAATCTAAGCTGTTCATTGACACAGAATTCCATGGATAACTTTGAACAGTCAGTTCACAGCCGTCCAATATTTCAGGGTATCAATCAAGTATCTCAAGGAGTTTGGCCAGGACAATCTCAAAATGAGTCTAGCAGGCATAAAGAAATTCCTTTGTATCACAAGATTTTGATGAATAGAAATGGCTCGATTTTTCATCAATCTCACACATCATTTCAGGGTATACCAACTGGTCAGGTTGAGCAAGGACAACATGTTAGGGTTACGGAAGGGAGCAATAAAATGCCCAATGGACCTGAAAGGTAGTTGAGTTTTCATAAACAGGCTGATGTCAGATCCCCTTCAAATAGTGTTGGATCAAATGAGATTGGTTCCAGTTATAGTTCTGAGAAGAAACGAGGAATGAGAGAAAAACATGGTGGTGGTAGCTTATATAGGAGCAATAGCCAGAAAGAACAAGAACTAGTAGGTGGAGTTGATTTTATGGAGACAATCATTGGGTGAATAGTATCAGATCCCTTTCATGTCATGTTTAGGAAATTCCATGATATGACTGGACAGTCAATAGCATTGGTTAAGGAGAGCATCCGTGAGATCATGTTAAATGCTGATAAAAAGGCACAACTACGTGCAGTTCAGAAAGCTTTACAGTGCAGATCTGACATAAACATTGAGGCACTGCTAAAATGTCATCAAGCACAATTAGAAATCTTGGTTGCTTTGAAAACCAGTCTACCAGAATATCTTCAACTTGACAGTGGTGTCTCTTCAACATATTTGGCAGAGGTTTTTCTAAATCTGAGATGCATAAATCTTACATGTCGGAATTCTTTGCCTGTGGATGAATGTGATTGTAAAGTTTGTGCAAAGAAGAATGGCTTTTGCAGTGCTTGTATGTGTCTTGTGTGCTCAAATTTTGACATGGCATCGAATACATGCAGTTGGGTTGGGTGTAATGTTTGTCTTCATTGGTGCCATGCGGATTGTGGCTTACGAGAGTCTTTTATCCGAAATGGTCGCAGCGTGACTGGGAATCAAGGGTCGACTAAGATGCAGTTCCATTGTGTTGCATGTGATCATCCGTCTAAAATGTTTGGCTTTGTGAAGGAAGTTTTTCAAACTTTTGCTAAGGAATGGTCAACTGAAACAATGTCCAGGGAACTTGAATATGTTAAGAGAATTTTTTCTGCCAGCAAGGATGTGAGAGGGAGAGGAGTGAACTCCTAAGAGGGAGGAAACATGCGAAGGGAGAGCCCGTGAGGGGCGAGTTCTGCGAGAAGGGAAAGCAGGCTCGCGTGGGCGAGTGGCGTGCGCAGCAAGCTCGCGAGGGCGAGCTGCTATGCACGCGGGGCGAGCAGTATCCTCGTGAGGTTGTGGAGATGCTGGGCGCGCAGCAAGCTCGCGGGCGCGAGCTGTGCGCAGCATGCTCGCGAGAGTTGGATGCGCATGGGCGAGCTTGCGAGGGCTGGGTGCACATAGGCGAGCTCGCGAGGGCTGAGTGCGCAAGGGCGCTGGGCACGCAGGAGAGAACCCGCGAGGGGGCTGGGCGCGCAGAGGCGATCATGCGAGGCGAGCTGCGCGCGAGGCGAGCTGCTGGATGCGCAAGGGAAAGCACGCGAGGCGCTGGACGCGCAGGGGAGAGCCCGCGAGGCGAGCTGCGTGCGGGGAGAGGCATGCAAGGCGTTGGGCGCGCAGGGGGAAGCATGCAAGGCGCGCATACGAGTGCGCGGGGCGGGCTGCTGAGCGCGCATGCAAGTGCGCGAGGTGGGTGGCGACGCGGCCGAAGGCCAAACTCACGTAGCCCTCGCATGCAGGCTACGTGAGGCGTTATATTAATCTGTAGGGGCCTCTCTGCGAATTTTTAAAGCTTCATATATTAGTTACAGGGGTCTGTCTGCCAGTTTTTAAAACTTCATTTTTAGTTGCAGGGGTGTTTCTGCAACTTTCAGAAACTTCATTTTTAGTTGCAGGGGTGTTTCTATAACTTTTGAAAACTTCATTTTTAGTTGCAGGGATGCTTTTGTAACTCTTGAAAACTTCATTTTTTAGTCGTGGGGGTGTTTCCGCAAAATTTTTAAACTTCGTTTTTTAGTTGCGGGGGTGTTTTCACAAATTTTTGAAACTTTATTTTTTAGTGGGGGGGTGTTTCCGCGAATTTTGAAACTTTGTTTTTTTTTTTTGTTAAAAGAAAACCAATTATATACTTTTGGTCAATGACTAACGTGATATTTTCCTTTTCAAGGGCAAAAAGTATTTCCTAAGGGCTATTTTGAAAAACTTTCAATATAGTCCCCTAGCATTTCTTTTCTTTCATCTCTTCCCGTCCTTAGTAGACTTGCTTTGATGACTAACGACTCTTCTTTAACTGTGCAGATGGCTAGAATTAAAACTACTTTGACAGTGCTACGGGGGGAACCAAGTCATCAAACCCAGTCTACAAGGAATAAGGATCCTGCGACTAACCGTAAAGCGGTTAATGAGTTTTATTAGAATTTTTTCGATCAGGATCGTGAGCTAGGGCATAATTTTGTTAATCACAAGGTGGTTGATGCTGAGGGGGAAAGCAACTGGTCATCCTTTGCTACCTCAGATAGTGATTTTGAGGTTGAATATTGATGGGAAGCCATCACAAGGTGGTGGATGCTGAGGGGGAGAGTGGCTGGTCGTCCTCTGCTACCTCAGATAGTGATCCTGAGGTTGAATATTGATGGGAAGCCAAGCAAGGAGACTCTAACTCATCATCTTCGTATATAGGCCTAAGTGAGCTTCTTGTAACTTGATCATAAATGAGTCTTTAAAGATGAACGAATGGTAATGGGGTAAATTGAATACTTTATTGATAATCTCTTTATAGGTCTCCCTGTGGGAGTTGTTATACATGTATAAGTCCATACAAGGAGTTATTACACATATAAAGAGATCATGGATAATACTTTTTTAAGTACTCAATATTTCATGGATGATGAAGCAACCTCCCATCCATGGTGACCAGTCTGTAGGTGTCTGGTCGGTTGACTACTTTGACTCTAAAAAGACCCTCCCAGTTAGGCCCTAATGCTCCATCAGTGGGATCTCGAGTACTTTGCAGTACTTGCCCATTTAGCTTATGCCCATGGAAGGTTCTCCTCGGATCATCAATAGCTTATGTGCCTTCTCTTTAAAAGCCATGTTGTAGCATTCTCGAGAGGCTCGCTGTTCACCTCTAACTTCCCCTATCCCCGAAGGTGTTGGAAACTTCAAGATATGATGATAGACACCCATTACTGCTTTGAAGTCATAAAGTGATGGTCGTCCAAGAATGGCGTTATAAACACCCGGATGATCTACTACGAAAAAGTTCACCATCTTGGTTGTCTGTAGAGAACCTTCTCTCAAGGTTACCGGTAATGAAATCACTCCTTCGGGAATAACTTTTCCTCCAGCAAATGCTATCAGAGAAGTTTGGCTGCCTCTCATATCTTTACTATTAAGACCCAATCGATCAAATGCATCAAATGATATTATGTTAGCTGAGCTCCCGTTCTCAATCAATACTCTTTTTAACCTTTTGTTGGCCACAATTACGGTGAGGACCAAGGCATCACAATGAGGATGATGGATACCATGAGCATCTTGAGATGAGAAAGAGATAACATCATGATACCCAACATTGGTGGAGGAGGCTGTCAAGTTGACTTCGTAGCGAGAGAGGTCATATCTTGCTTGCCTAGCTAGGTGCCTTCGGGCTTGGGTACTCGGACCAGCCACTACTCCCCCAAAAATTGTGGCTACCTCTTTTAATGGTTCCTTTCCTTTGTCATTCTTGTTGGATGGTTCAGAGGGCCGATAAATGTATTCTTGTAGCTGGCCATCCTTGATAAGACCCTCGATTTGTCTCCTCAGTTCAAAGCAATCTGCAGTGTTATGACCATGAGCCCGGTGAAAATGACAAAACTTTCTCTTATCTCTTGCTCTTGGATCCGACCGTAAAGGGGCAGGTTCTTTCAGTAGTCCCTTATCTTTGATTTCTTTCAAGATATCATGCTGTGGTATGTTAAGTAATGTGAATGTACGGTGTTCCTCCTGAGGTCGATCATATGCTCTTGGCGGGGTCGGGTGGATGACCCTTGCAACAGGAAGCGATCGTTTCTGACTGTATCTCGCGCAGAGCGTCGATCCAGAACTGACCTTCGATTTCTATCATGAGATTCTCCTCTATAATTATCATACAGTCGTCTATCTGTACGTGAGGAACTAGGTACCACCGGAGTCTGCCCAGGGTAATTTGCTTGAAAAATTTCCTCTACATCGGCATGGCTAGAGACCCTTGCTAATGCTTCTTGGTACGTACGTGGGAGGTTAACGGAGAATTCCCATGCTAGAGGGAGCTCCCCTTTGATTCTTTGAACCAAGCCTTGCATAGCGTAACCATCATGAAATAGATCCACTCGGGCAACCTCCCGTTGATATCTGTCTAAAAATGCACGGAGGGATTCATTACGACCCTGCTTGATTGAAAGAAGGCTCTGCGCTGGTCGACTTCTTATTTTCATATTGCTAAAATGCGTGAGGAAACTACGAGCAAGCTCATCAAAGCTGGAGATGGATGCAGCTGGCAACCTCCTATACCACTGCTCAGCTGATCCTCCAAAGGTAAGAGAAAAAGTTCTACACATGATTCCCCATGAGACCCCTTGTATCTCCATATGAGAAATAAAAGAGTCTAAATGCTCTCGGGGGTCCGTCGTCCCTTGGTAAAGTTCAAGTTGTGGCATCCGAAATCCGTATGGGTATCTTTCCCTAAGGATATCTTCAGCAAAGGGTGATTCCGATTGTGGACGACCATCTTCTTCTCCTCCTGAACGCTTAATGAACTTCTCCAGCTTATGGATTTTTTCATCCATTTCTCGCTTGAACTCCGCATAATGATTATCCGATGTCTCCTCCTCTTAGACATCCATTGGGACAACATCTGGGCGATGATTCTTAACTCTAGGTGGTGAGCTGGGACGATTTCTCTTTGACTGATAATTACCCCCCCGGAGCGTAGGGACCATGATAAGAATAAGCTGGCTGATCAATATTACTTCCCTTTGGTCCCTGCTCAATGCTTGTATGGCACTTCTTGTTCAAAGAGTGTCGAAGGTCTACTGCTGCTAATTGTTGTTCAGATACGATGTGCAAGAGAGAGAGAGAATCTTTGGGCGACCATTCCCTCCTTGAACAATAAGATGGGGAAGATTTGGTTGAATAACCTGATGGCGAGGCAATCCAGTAGTCTGGGCGACTAAATCAGGACGCCCCTGGACATTAGGTACTACCATGGCACTAATTGGGTTATTCCCAGCAGTGTTTGCAGCTTGTTGAGCACTTTGTCCAAATGCTTGGTTGAACATAGTCACCATACGATTCATTTGTTCGCTGAAATTTCGCATGGTATGTTACATGGTAGTTAACCGATTCATCTTACCCTTTCTCGGTCTTCTAAGTGGAAGTCGGGGTTGCCTGAGGTTGGGCCCCACCCCAGAGGATATCACTAAAGCTTTCCCTGTGTCAACTACCCTTCGGCGTCGGGGAGGCGCTTCGACCTCAATTTCTTCGTCAACCTCTAGGGAGGTTGAGTGTTGGGATTCGTGACTCATGGTGTGTTTGAGTACGTTTGGATAGGAGCAACAACTAAAGAGGCTTGAATTGTCGTTCCCCACAGACGGCGCCAACTGTTGATGCACGATTTTTGGACGGCCGGGAAGCGGGTCGGAGCTCGGGTCGTACGTCAGGTCCAATCCTGCGAGCAAAGAAAAATAGTCAGGGGTACCGGCGGTGGTGCCGGCGAGAACCCTTCGACGCTCAAGTCAGTTTCCGGCACTCTGGAATTTTCTGGGAGAATTTCCTAGAGAGAGAAGCTCTCAAAAGCAAAAGAAATTTAGAGAGAGAATGAGTTCAGAAAAGTGTGCATACCTTGAGTAATAATTCGGAGGGTTTATATAAGAGTCAGGATGAGTCGTTGTGGGACTCAGATAATAGGCCCAAATAATGGGCTTTAGTAATGGGCTTACTATATTAGATTTAATTTGAGGCCTAATTTTGTTATGGCCATAACAAAAATAATTAAGAATAAGCATTCTATACGAATATTTAGACTTAGATCTTTAATACAATAGTCTTTTTTAATTAAAAAAAATGTAATTCGAGTAGACAATAGGTAAACAAGTCAATCTTCTCTTATATTTCTATTTAATAAAGTTCTAAAAATATATTTTATTAGTCAATTAAGTGAAATAAAGATTGTTCAGCTATGAATATGATATAATAATTGTGTTATTAGTTAAAAAATTATGAAAATGGAATTAGCTACAGGAAATCTTATAACAAAACTTGAAAGATTACTGGCTTTAGTAAATATATATCAAGAATTTGGAGGGGGATTATAATTTTTCATTTAGAAAGCCTTTGCATCAAGGGCGTAATCTGGGATTTTTCAAAAGTTGGGGATGCCTGAGGCCCTCTCTGTCATAGCGCAGTCCACCCTTATTACTAATTACAAATTTTTAACTTTTTGTACAATTATTTTAAAAATCAATTTCATCAGACACTGCATTTTTTTTAAGCATAATGATCTCAAACTAGTTTTGTTATAGGCCATATACAATTAACCTCCTTGGCCTTGAAAAAAGTTTGTAATAACCCAAAGATTTGTTAAAAGGGCTAATTCTCAGATCCCTTAAAATTTTGGGTAGTATTATAAAAGTAATATGATTGTTTTCCTGATTATATCATAGGAATTCATCTATAATCGATGTAATCAAAATAAAAAATGATAGTAGAAGAGACATATATCCTATTTTAATGGTTTTAATCTTAAACATATACAGAATCTAAATAATTTATTTATTTTTGTCAAAAAGAAATATGAAAGTAATGTACACCATTTTCTAGTTTTTTCATATGCTATATATATTGGATTCTTATGCTTTTTATGTTTTTCGGAATTGGATTGGATCATTTTTATATCATTAATTAGATTTTTTTAAGATTTGATTGGACTAGAAAGATCATCAAACAAACTAATATTGGATTTGATTGATTAGAAATTGAATCTATATCTTTATTAAGTTTTTATAAAGTATAGAGAAATAATATAATATAAAAAAACCTCACATGGATCGAACAATGGTTGATAAATTTGTAAACATCTCCTTTTAAGTGAACTAGTTCGATGAATTTTTCATAAAAGTCATCATAATATAATTAGGCTTCTATATATAATTATTTATTACAAAAGAGATTAAAGACATTAATTAACAAAAATTAATCAAATTAATTAGAATTTTAAGAGATCTACCTTTGAGATCCGTTGTATTAGTAAAAATTACAAATATATAAATATTAGAATAAACCATTCGACAAAATTAGATTACAATTGCCAAAAAAAAAAAAAAATAGATGGCCACGCATAAGGGTGCCGCTGAACGGAAGTTGTGGTCATTTTGCAAGACAAGAAAAGAAGATAGTATACCATCCATTGCTTGGAAAATATAAAACAATAGATATAAGGAAGGCAGGTTCGTCTACTTAAATAGAGAGTCCTTAACTTGAAAAAGAAATGATTATGAGCTAAGGTGACAATTAGAAGTTCGAAATTAAAAGAATTTTCCCTGAAGACAAACAAAAATTATCTTTATATGAGGGAGAGAATCCACGAAACATGGCACAGAAAGATTACATTTAAATACAATTTCAATTTTCAGAGCTAGTAACATAGAGAAGATATTGGAGACAAAAAAAAAAGGTTCAAAAATAGATATTGAATCGGAAACTATTTTCTCAAATATATTAATAATACTAATAATACTACCCTACAAACTGTTTAATACAAAGTTATCATGTAGACAGACTAATGTGATATGATATTTTTAGAGAAGTGAATTTATAAATTAGTTAATAAGATTAGTAATTTATTCATGCTATATGCATGGGTTTATATGGATAGTTTATAAGCATAACACTATTTAAAATACATAACTGAGACTACATTAAACAAAGAAATAGATAATTTAGATTCTCATGCACAAATGGCTAAAGATCAAACTATGAAAAAGCAAAGCATCATGGAGCTATTTGACAGCAAATGGATATAAAATATACTAAACTGTTAATAGAGAAAATTAAACAACATTAATCATCAAATATATACGTAAAAAGCAAGCAAAACACTACAAGAAAATAGGCTTTTTACGGCGGGCTGAAACCGTGGTAAAAAGCCTTCTACAGTGGGCACACAGCGGTTTTATCCCGCCATATAAAATGGTGCCGTAAAAACTCATTTTATTTTTTACCGCGGTTTTGGCTCGCCGTAAAAAGGTTTTACCGCAGTTATAATGACCGCCGTAGAAATTCGTGGTCTTGCGTAAAACTTTTTACCGTGGGCAGGTGGCCTTCTGTAAAAAGCTGGCGTATTATTTACCGTAGGCTTATGGCCCGCCGTAAAAAGCTGACATAAAATTATTTATCATGGGCTGGTGGCCTGCCGTAAAAGTCTACTAGATGAAAAAGTTATCATCCAGTTCTAGTGGGACAAAATTGAGAATTCATATCAAGTTCAATAAGTCAAAAGTGCCCAGGGGCAACAAATAGTAATTAATTATATACTTATCTATTTCTTCTGAGATGCAGAATAAAGAGTTGAAACTCAATTGAGGAGATTAATAGTAGCATAATCTGACATCCAGAGTCAAGAGTAGTCAAAACACACATCAAATACAATACTGTCTTAGACCAATTCAGGTTCCTATAGAGATATATAAGCTCCACCACTACAAATTCACTTAATATCTTGACAAGGTTTTACAACAATCATCATAATCATAGACTTTGTGGCAAACACAGGATATAAGACAGGAACTTTCTTCATGCCAAGAAAGCAGAGGTGAGGTAAAAAGATAAGATCTCGACTATGAACTACTATACTGCCATGACAGGTGGTTGCGATTTCCATCAACCACTCTCCTCCTTCCCACTCATGCAGACTTTTCCGTGTTGAATTTTGCAGCCAAATAGGAAGGCAGACATCTTGCTGAGGCACTCTGCTAAATTATGTTCTTCAATTTCTCCAATCCTCTTGGAGCTACAGACCAAGTCAAAATATACAGTTAAAAGAAAACAAAGGCCAATTCATTAATCTCAATGCAAAATGCAATCTAAGCTCGCATGCCAATATGAACAAGATAAAGTTTGATTCAAGAGGGAAATTGTAGGTAGAAGTCATAACACTTAAAACTTTAAGATGCTACCGATGCTGGATAGGTTTGAGCTAGAGATGTTGGCTTGATTGTGAATCAACAACTTACTTGACTTTGACTCCGTCCAGTTCTCGACTTGAGAATTCAAATTCGGAATCAGAGCTCCGTTGGCCAAGCTTGTACTTCTGCCATTACTTTTGTTTGCAGAGGCAAGTGCAACTGCATTCTTTATTACCAACAATGGAGCCATTAGAGGAGGCTTCATTACTAGGTTGAGCCTTCATATTATCTTTTTCACAAAATAAAGCAATAAGAAAAGCAGGCTGCAAAAAATTAATTAATTAGTTAAAAAAATTAAAAATCACCAATTAGAAAGCAATTCCCATAAGCTAAAATATCATCATTTAGATGGAAGTTGTCACTAAGAAAAGCAAATGGAAAAAGTCCTTAGAATAGCATAGCTTCCTATGAGCTTTAAGAAGTTGCGCCGAATATGGATTAACAAGAATGCTGGTCCAGGGTTAAATAAATTTTATAAAATGAGGATTTTTTGCCCTGCCTAATTAAGGAGAAAAAATATAATTTGATCGCTATCATAGTATTCTACAGTAGCAAAGAGTATGAGAGTTAAATGCAACAAGCCTAAAGCCAGTGCCAAACAAAATGAAAGGGAAAAGAAAATACACTTCAAGCACATAAGCAATTTATTAATTGCATTAATCTTGAACAGGCTTCAAACCCTTAAAAATAATTAAATTAGCAGACCTAATAATATGCAACTACAGTGAGAAGATTCGCAGAAACAACAAATAGATCTTCATTTTCTATCGACTGTAGCATGCAATCAACAGAATGCCTTAAATCTGCAATCTAAAACTAGTAACCCAAATTACAAACAGAAACGACTCACTCAAATTAGAAGCTGAGCAAAAGGAGCAGGGATAAGCAAAACCACAAATGCCAAACCTGCTTATCATCCAAAACAAAGCATGCACTGCCAGATAAATGTTGTTGGGAATAATCTAATATAGTGAACAGCATTGAAAGTACTCTAACAGCGCCAACTTGAATAGCCTACATAGACAAATTAAAAATCATTTATGAGATACTCAGCATAGTGTTGCTCATGTAAGATCAGAGAAACAAGGAAATATAACTAAAATATCATGTCATATTGTAGCCAAGGGAAAATCAAGATAGACACAAACAATTTTATTCAGACATTCTTCTATAAACAAGATTCATGCGTATAAGCAGTCAAGTGATAAAAGTCAAAATATCATTTAATTCCTGCAGCCCAATTATGATGAATAAACAAATCCACACATAACTTTTGTTAAATTTTTTTTTATGGTCATTATCTAATCACACATATGCACATGGTGCACAGTTCTGAACTCCTTGAAGTAGGAGCATGCAAGTTGGAGTTGAAGTGTCCAAGTCCACATCCTTACAATTGACAACCCTAGTTATAATAGCATATAATAATGGCATCTATGCCAAAAATAAATAAATAAATAATAACTATCTTCATCACCTTGCATAAGTATCATAAAAATATCCAGTAATTCATGACATTAAGTACAAGAGAAAAAAAAAAGAATAAAATGTTCAAGCAACATGATTTCGAATTTGAGTGCACATAGAGATCCATACAGGATCACGAAAATATGAGATCAAGGATGTAATGGCTGCAACAACAGGAACCGAAGTGGTTGTAGATGACAGCACAACTTGGTGAAAGAAGGGAAGGCTTGAAGATGTTTCTTGGAAAAAACAAGAGACTTATCTTTTAGGTATCTCTGCATAGAGTCGGTAAATAAAAATTCAAATGAGGTAGGAGGTGACCCAATTAGGTGAAACAAAATAAACATAGAGACTATCGATTCTTAATCTATTTTACTTACCTGTTGCAAAATAAAGGTCTTGGCTTGTTTCAAACTTTAGAAAAAGGTAACAGTCATGAGAACTTGGAAAAAAAAAAAAGCAGAAAATTACATAAGTTACCAATAAACAAATAACATCATATTGCAATCCAAAACTTTTTACTATCTAGCATGCTTATCATATTGCAAAGTTCGGTAACTTCAGAGCTCACCTTTGAGAATTTTGAGAGCATGATATACAAAATATTCAAAACAGAACCTATAGCAAGTTGTAAACCTTCAATCTCTATCAAGTCAAAGGTGCGAATGACATAAAGTTTCTGCTTCAAAGTGTGCTTATACTAGTACGAAAACCAACACTGTCTTCATGGCTACGAAATGAATTTCAGGATGAACTGAATTTTACTAAACATGACTGACCTCTAAGGCTTTTGTAGTTGTACAAACAATCCAAAAGAGTGTGTTGTGGATGGAAGAATCACAGAGTAGCATACTTTTGGTGACCTCACCTAATTTCCCAGACCATAAGGTTGACATAATGCATGTTTTCATCACTTGTAGAACCTAAAACAGTAAACATTCATTATATACCAATATTCCAGCGTTTTGTAAAATCACATTTCAAAGCAACAATTTGCCATGCCTAAAACCTTAAATCAGTCAGCTCATGATACAACATGTTGCTGTCAAACGAGAGCGACTTGACGGCTTCGACGGCAAAGAACACAATGGAGCCATTAAAGGAGGCAAGGATACCTTACAAGACACACGTGGTTGGGCTTCATCAATGAGAGTTGATGACTTCACAATCATTTTCCTGAGTGCACTTTTGGAACTTCAAGTACTCACAATTTGCTAATCACAACTCAATTAGGGTTAGAGATCGTAAAAGGCAACAAGAGATTAGTGAGAGGGGATTTGTTACTAAGAGAACAATGAGAAGAGAGAGGACAAGAAATTAGCCAAAAAAAGCTCACCTTTACCGTCCTTTCACACAAATCCAAATCCAAATCCAATCAACAACCAAATCCCAACAACACACTGCCATCACAAAATCCCAACAAAAAAGTACAAAAAATTAACCCAAAAAGCCATAATTGATTCTAACCTATTAATCACTATTCCAAACCAAGCTGACCCAGAAATCCAAAACCCTAACTAATACTACAAAACCCAAAATCCCTTGATTCAAACCCTAGGAATGTGTGTGTTGAGAAGAGAAAGAGAAAGGAGGCAAAGCCAAAGTGAAGTGACGGCAAGGGGCTGGTGGCGGTTTGTTGTTGGGGAGGGAATCTTGACTTTCATGATCCTCTTCAACTCTTTACTCTTGCCTATAAAAATCCTAGGCAGTGACTCTAACAATCTCGCAATCTCAAATTTTGAATCAAATTCGAGGTCCACAAAGTACAAACTCAGCGATGCCTTGTTGGTGGAGGGGGGGCTGGGCGAGAGGAGAGAGAAGAAGAGTAGGAGAATGGTGCTGGGAGGTGGTGGTGGCGGCTTCTTTATTAATAAATAAATATAGAGAAGAGAGGAGTTTAGGGTAATCAAAAGAGGGAATTAGGGGAATTAAACGAAAGGGAGGAGTTTCGGTTTACTGCGGTTTTTAAAGTTTGGAGTAAATAACAAAAGTATCTACTGCAAGTGTTGCACGCCCGCCACAGATTTCACTCTTTTACTGTGCCTCTTTAGAACCGCAGTATACAGGTG
This sequence comes from Boswellia sacra, assembly GCA_013180625.2. Lineage (NCBI taxonomy): Eukaryota > Viridiplantae > Streptophyta > Magnoliopsida > Sapindales > Burseraceae > Boswellia > Boswellia sacra. Next base: position 143,496 of record SNVD02005053.1, read on the forward strand.
CAGTAAAAGCCATGTTTTCTAGTAGTGAAAGTTAAGCTCTATTAATTCATATATGCTGCCTTTTTAACTAACTTACAAAGTGCCGACCATTATTTCATCCAAAAAAAAAAAGAAAAAAAACATAAAACATAAAGAAAAGAACAAAAGAAAGATGAAAGAATGAACTAATTTTAGTTTGTTATATTTATTGGTAGGCTAGCTTTAAGTTCCTTCATAATATATACAAGTAAACTATATAATTATAAGCTCTCATTATTAATTTAGGGCCACAAAATACATAAACCATATTAAGTCCTCAGCTATGCTTCCTTCCTGGCCGTTAGGCTTCAATATATAACATTACTTGAATGATACAATCCAATCTTTCAATTATGCGAAACCCAACTATAATGTTTTACAAAATAGATCACAAAATATTTCAAGAAAGCCATTTATATGAATCTGCTGAAAAACAAATTACATCACACAAAGCACATACACCTACGTTGCACAATATATCATCACATGATCTAATCGTCACCAGGAATATTGGCCTCAACCATTTTGATCACCATTGATATAATTTTCTGAAGTAAAACCTAAATGTTCTTCAGCTTCTCTATGGTCATTTCCAAGTCTATAAATTAACACGAATAAATAAAACTTTCAGCGTCAGAAAACTTTACATAATAATGGCACGTGTAATTGACTTCTACTAGTATTTTGAAGGAAAATGATTTTTAAAAGTACAATTTAAATGATTTTGTATCAGAAAGCATGTAGCCGTTAAACAATTTTTTGTTAGAAGAAAACATGCATACAAACCACAACCACAATAAACGTTATGTTCACACGAAGAGTTCTTTTAATTCTACCTTCACAAATTTTAGTTCCCTCTTTTGCTTAGGTAATTCTTTCGGCAGCCAAGGAATGGATTATACAGCAACATACTCTATTTGTTATCTCGCAGCTGACTGTTGGAGTTTTGGCCCTTTAGCCAATTGTTTGTGTGTGCAAGGATCCCACATGGAGTGGAAGTCATTGTATTGGAGAGACTTGGGCTTATAAATTAAAGCCAACTCTTCTCACTTAGGAGTCCCAATTGAAATTCTTCTTCACCCCCCATATTGTGTAAGGTCTCATATAAGACCTCATAGTTTAAGGGCCTTTCATTAAGGACATTAAAGTTTGTAATATTTGCTTTTTCCTCTTTTTGATTTTGGGTATTTGTAGTATTGCCCAATTGTTTTGGTAATTGCAGTTTGGCCCAATAGTTGTGGTATTTGTATTGTGACCCAAAAGTTTGTAATTCTTTTTGAAGATAGTGGAAGGTTTCTTCAGCGGCGCCCGAGGACGTAGGTAACAATACCGAACCTCGTTAAATCTTGGTGTTCTTTCTATTTCTACATTGTTGGTTGATTGGTTGCTCTCTTTAGTTGCTATTATATTCAATTATCTGGCATAGTTTGTGGTTGTGCATTTGATTGTTTTGTTGGTATCGCTTCCGAATTTCACAACAACTGGTATCAGAGCCTAAGGTTTTGGGTAGTGAGTGGCTATTTCATTGAAGCACTTACTACTATTTTGGGCTGTTGATTTTGGATTGCTAGTTATTGAATATAATAGTCTGTTTAGAGCTTGGTTATTGGTGATTTGTGTATCGGGCTTATTTGTGAGAGGTAGTGATGGCATCATCATCAACTGTACCAGAGAAGACAGTGACTGTGACAAATACAAAAATAGATGTTGAAAAATTTGATGGTCAAAATAATTTTGGCTTATGTTAGAGTGAGGTGTTGGACGGGTTGTATCAGCAAGATTTGGATATTGTTCTGGAAGAAACAAAACCAGAAGTATCAGTGCAAGAGATTGGGATAGGCTGAATATAAAAGCTTATGGGTTGATTCGCTCTTGCTTGTGTAGAGAACAAAAGTATCCGTTTACAAAAGAGACATCTGTAAGCAAATTGTAGAAGGCACTAGAAAACAAATATATGAAGAAAAGCAATGAGAATTAGCTGTATCTATTGAAGAGATTGTTTTGTCTTCAGTTGAAATCAGGTACAAGCATCAGTTCTCATATTGATGAGTTTAATAAGTAAATTGTTGATTTGTTAAACTTAGATGAAACCTTCAAGGATGAATGTAAGGCTTTGCTATTGATTGATTCACTTTCGGATGTATTAGATCATTTGTGCATTACTCTTATCCATGGGAAAGATAAATTGTCTTTTGAAGAAGTTTGTTTTGCTTTGTTGAATTATGAAATTCGTAAGAAAGATCAAAGAGAACATAGGGATGAGTCAGTAGATGCATTGACAGTAAGAGGGCGTAGTCAAAGGAGGAAACCAGGAAAAAGGAAAAAATCATGGTCGAGGGGTAGATTAGGAAAAGATAAGTGTGCCTTTTGTCATGAGAAAGGGCATTGGAAGAAAGATTGTCCCAAGTTGAAAAAGAAAGATAAGGGCAAGGCTGTTTCGATAGATGTGTTGTTGAGCGTGAGAATGACAGTGATTCAGATATATGTCTAGTTGGTCACCCATCCACTTCTAGTTCTGATGAGTGGATTATGGATTCGGGTTGTACTTATCATATGTGTCCACATAGGGAATGGTTCTTTTAGTTTGAAGAGCTTGATGGTGGAATTGTGTATATGGGCAATGATGATATTTACCATACTGCTGGGATAGGTTTGATCCGTTGGAAGGAATCATGATGGATTGACTAGAGTTCTGACAGATGTTCGGTATGTACCGAAATTGAAGAAGAATCTCATCTCTTTGGGAGCCTTGGAATCTAAAAGCTGTACTGTATCTATTCGAGATGGTATTCTGAGGATCACTTTAGGCGCTCTTATGATATTGAAAGGCATTAAGAGGAACAGCTTGTATTACTATAATGGTAGTACGGTTATTGGATCAGCGGCTAGGGTTTTTGATAATGATACAAATTCAGAGATCACGAGACTGTGGCATATGCATTTGGGACATGCAGGTGAGAAAGCCTTATTTAGTTTGGTGAAATGAGGGTTATTGAAAAGTGCAAAGACTTGTAAGCTGGATTTTTCTGAGCATTGTATTCTAGGAAAGCAGAAAAGAGTGAAATTTGGCACTACTATTCATAATACCAAGGGTATTCTTGATTATGTTCACTCAGATGTGTGGGGACCTACCAAAACCGCATCGATGGGAGGTAGGCACTACTTTGTTACTTCTGTTGATGACTTTTCTATAAGAACTTGGGTGTACTGTTTGAAATCAAAAGATGATGTACTTAGTGCTTTCCTTAATTGAAAAAGGATGATTGAGACACAAACTGGCAAGAAGATCAAACATCTCATAACAAACAATGTTGGTGAGTATTCTAGTGATCAATTTTTAAAATTGTGTCGAGATGAAGGTATTGTACGTCATTTTACTGTTAGAGGTACACCATAGCAGAATAGGGTGGCAGAATGCATGAACCAAACATTGTTGGGGAAAGTTCGGTGTATGTTGTCCAATGCTGGGTTAGGCAAGGAATTTTGGGCTGAGGCTGTGACTTATGCGTGTCATCTCATTAATCGTCTACCTTCAGCTGCTATTGGTGATAGAACTCCATTGGAGGTATGGTCTAGACAACCTGTTCTGATTATGATTCTTTACATGTTTTCGGTTCTACTGCATATTATCATGTGAAAGAATCTAAGCTAGATCCTAGAGCCAAGAAAGCGATTTTCTTGGGGTTTTCTTCAAGAGTAAAAGGATATCGTCTTTGGTGTCCTAGTTCGAGGAAGATTGTATGCAGTCAAGATATGACATTTGATGAGTCTTCAATGTTGAAGAAATCAGAAAACCAGACAAAGGTGAATGGTACTCCATAGCAGGTGGAGTATACTCAGCAGCAGGTGGAGTTTGAAATGACAACATTGAACCCAGTTAGATCTGTTGAGATAGATAATGGTACTCCTATGACAGAGGAGGATTTGGGAGATAATGGAGAGGGTTCTACTCTAGAACCTCAGCAGCAATAAGAATCTATTACAGTTAATAGGCCCAGACGTGAGATTTGCAAACCTGCTCGATTTGCTGATATGGTGGCCTATGCACTTCCAATTATAGATGATGATGTTCCTTCCACTTATAAAGAGGCAGTCAGATGTTCTGAAGTTGATTAGTGGAAGACAGCTATGAGCAAAGAGATGCAATCTCTTCAGAAGAATGAAACTTGGGAGCTAGCTCAACTACCAAAGGGTAAAAAGGCAATTGGGTGCAAATGGATATATGCAAAGAAAGATGGATTTCCTGACAAGAATAACGTCCGCTACAAGGCAAGGTTGGTGGCTAAAGGCTACACTCAGAAGGAAGGAATTGACTACAATAAGGTATTTTTTCCAGTTGTGAAACATTCTTCCATTAGAATTCTATTGGCCTTGGTAGCTCAGATGAATATGGAACTAGTTCAACTTGATGTAAAAACTGCATTTTTACATGGTGACTTGGAAGATGAAATCTATATGACTCAACCAGGGGGATTCAAAGTTGCTAGTAAGAAAAATTTGGTTTTTAAATTGAAAAGATCACTTTATGGTTTGAAGCAATCTCCAAAGCAGTGGTACAAGCGATTTGATAGGTTTATGATGGGTCAGAGGTACACAAGAAGCAAATTTGATAATTGTGTGTATTTTCAGAGGCTACGTGATGGTTTTTTCATTTATGTATGTTGATGATATGTTGATAGCTTCAACGAATGTCGAAGAAATTGTAAAGTTGAAGACTCAGTTGAATCAAGAGTTTGAGATGAAAGATTTGGGTGAAGCTAAAAAGATACTAGGTATGGAGATTATTAGAGATAGGGGAAGAGACAAGATTTGTTTGACTCAGAAGCAGTATTTGAGAAAGGCATTACAGCGGTTTGGCATTACAGAGCAGTCAAAACCTGTAAGTACCCCACTTGCTCCTTATATGAAATTCAGTACATCTTTATCTCTTAGTACAGATGAGGAACAAGAGTATATGTCTCGATTTCCATATGCTAATGCAGTTGGTAGCCTGATGTATGCTATGATGTGTATAAGACCTGACATTTCACGTGTAGTTGGAGTTGTGAGCAGGTACATGCATGATCTTGGTAAAAGACATTGGCAAGCAGTGAAATGGATTCTATGGTATTTGCTGAAAACTGCAGATGTTGGCTTAGTCTTTGAGAGGGATGATACGTGTGATTAGTATGCTATTGGTTATGTTGATTCTGATTATGCTAGTGATTTGGATAAACATCGGTTGACAACCGGTTATGTGTTTACTCTTGCAAGAGCACTAGTGAGTTGGAAGTCTACTTTACAGTCTACAGTGGCTTTGGCTACTATAGAGGCAGAGTATATGGCAATGACAGAGGCTGTGAAGGAAGCTATTTGGTTATAAGAATTACTGGATGAATTGGAAATTGGGCAGAAGAAGATCAGTCTTTATTCTGACAGTTAGAGTGCTATCCATTTAGCGAAGAATCCAGTGTTCCATGTTCGTACGAAGCATATTGATGTTCGATATCATTTTGTGCGGGAGATCATTGACGAAGGAAGAATCTTACTTCAGAAGATTGAGATTGCCAAAAATCCTGCAGATATATTGACTAAGGTTGTGACAGCGATCAAGTTCAGTCATTGTTTGGACTTGATCAACATTGTGCGAGTTTGACCGTGCCATTGGGCGCATTTTGAGGCATTGCAGTTGTGTTAGAGAATAGGGAAAAAAGAAGAGTTTTGTGGTGGATTGGCTAAATCGCCAAGGTGGAGAATTGTTGGAGTTTTGGCTCTTTAGCCAGTTGTTTGTGTGTGCAAGGATCCCACATGGAATGGGAGTCATTGTGTTGGAGAGACTTGGGCTTATAAATTAAAGCCAACTCTTCTCACTTAAGAGTCCCAATTGAAATTCTCCTTCACCCCCCATATTGTGTAAGGTCTCATATAAGACCTCATAGTTTAAGGGTCTTTTATTAAAGACCTTAAAGTTTGCAATATTTGCTTTTTCCTCTTTTTGATTTTGGGTATTTGTAGTATTGCCCAATGTTTTGGTAATTGCAGTTTGACCCAATAGTTGTGGTATTTGAATTGTGACCCAAAAGTTTTTAATTCTCTTTGAAGATAGTGGAAGGTTTCTTCAACGGCGTCCGAGGACGTAGGTAACAATACCAAACCTCGTTAAATCTTGGTGTTCTTTCTATTTCTACATTATTGGTTGATTGGTTGCTCTCTTTAGTTGCTATTATATTCAATTATCTGGCGTAGTTTGTGGTTATGCATTTGATTGTTTTGTTTGTATCACTTCTAAATTCCGTAACACTGACAAATAAGAAAAAAGATTAAGCATTTTTATCTTCAACGCTTCTTGTAATGGCCTTGTCAAATCTCGTCAACCACACTGACATATGTTGCTTGAATTGGACCACCAAGCTCCTCCTATTGAGCAATAATAATATTTGTAATTAAAAGGTTTTCTGATGATATATAGGTTTTTTTCAATGACCGAGAGAAGAGGTATAAGAAAGTAAGAAGTTATATATAGACATATCAAGCAATCAACAATGTAAAAAGTTATCTACAAAACTTCTCACCCAGAAAACCCTCAAAAGTGAAGCTATGAACACCGCTAATACTGGAACTAATTAGATGATTTTCTGTGTAAAGGAAACCCTCTTAACTCCTAGTAAGCGAAAGTACTGCCTTTTATGCCTATCTATAGTAATATATAGGAATAGGATCACCATTATGGATTTCTTCGAGGTATATGTTGATTATTTAATTACACTATAAATTATACTTAGTTATTTACAGTTACCATGCATAACAAACTGATGAAAGAGAAATTTTAATTTCTTTATTTTTTATGATGAGAAAAACCCTTTGATCTCTCTTTGATATTACGTCTAATTAATTAGAGAATTCGTACAAAAATTAGAATCACTTATCAGTACACATCATATCAAAAGTCTATTGTAATTGACCTCATTTTAGTCCTTCATCGATCATTAAGGCTATGCTCGTTCTTGAATCCAAATCATATTTTCTATGTTATACATTTTCCAATGCATTTCAATATCAACCATATATCATTTTCAAAATTCAAAATAATTCAAAATCAACCATATATTATTAATTCCAATTGAAAACAAAAACACCAAATCACAAAACGAACACACCCTAAATCATCTAAAACAGATATTAATACCATACAAACAAAATTAACATATTCATGTAGTTGAAGGAAATTAAAAACTAGTGATAAATTTAATTAACCCAAAAAAAAATAAAAACAAAAGATAATATCACAATTTTGCATGTTATAAAGATACTTTCATTATGGAAATTAATTGGGAATCGAAATTCTTGGTGATAAATGGTTGCCTAAAAGAGTGGCATCTTGCTTCTATGAATATTGTAGGTTATCATATGTAAGTTGAGAAATCAACTAGATTTGAAAATACTAAACCTTCACTACTCCGATCACGGCCATGCCATAATGCAGAGGATGTTTTTCCATTATCCAATGGTTTTGTGGTTTCAAACATGGAGAGAATAACATAACAAAGGATTGGGATTTTTCTTAGTTATTATGCAAGGCACAATGATCTCTAATAGTCATCAGGCATAAGCCAAAATTTCCTTGGCTAAAAGCCTGAAAATAAACATGGACCCTAGCTCTATAGGGAATCCTATAAAGCCTATAGCAAGGGAGAATTTTCAAGATTCTTCTGGTTCTTGTCTAGAAGTTTTGTGCAAGGGAGATTATAGTAGTAATTTTTGTATTGAGAGTTCCATATTTCGCACGGATGGAATTACCTTTGACTATGTTGAGAATTTTATCCACCACTTTTGATAGCTAGTTTAAGACAGAAAAAATCTACTAGTTCATAATTACTTCTTCTGTTACATTGACAATATTATTTCTATATATATATATATATATATATATATATATATATTATATGTTAGAAAGAATTGATTAAAAATAATACTTTCAAAAAAATTTGAATTATAAAAACTATTTCCAATGCAATAAAGTTTCATTTACCTCTATTTAGTTTTAGAAAAGCGAGAAAAAAAAAAGCAAATGATTCTCCAAAGACCGATATAGCTAGAAGATCTTAATTTTTGTTTAATATTATTAGAAGATATTGTTAAGTTTGTGAGTTATTTTCACAATAGGGAAAATAAAAAAAGAGAAAGAAATCTTATTAGAAATAAGAGAAGTTATTTTCCTAGTTAAATTAGATAAGTACTTTATGAAATAGGAAAGTTCTAGTTATATTCGAATAGTTTGATGTCAAATTAATAGAAAAAAGCATTAATTAATTAATTAATTAATGTAATCATATATCAACTAGGAAAGATAATCCAAATTAAAAGAGCCTTGTGGCACTGATATAATGAGTGAATGCCATAGTGCTTAGAAACCAGTAGATTGAGACTTAGGAGCTAGCACTATATAAGAGAGTCCTACTCTTTAGTTGCGATAATTCAAGAAACTCTCAAGCTTAGTTCTCTCATTGCATTCTCCTAATCATTCTCCTACTCATTAGAGATAGTTTCTCTTTAGGAGGTGTTCGGTTTGGTTAAAGTTGGATCAAAAGGACTTACAAATCCTAAGTTTATTGTTTAGTTGAAGTTTTCTTACTAACGAAAAAGTTATTTTGGAAATTAGGATTCTCTAAGTTTTAACAATCAATTTTTCATTCCCCCTCCCTAGGAAAACTTGCTTTTCTCAAGAATACTACATTAAATTACTAAACTAATCTTGTATATTTTTTAAGTGTCCAAAACTAACATTATTCAAATAGTTTTTCAAAATAATTGATTAAATTATCTTATAAATAATTAAAAAAATAATTAAAAACATAATTCATTAATTTTTTCAAAAATTATAAAAATAAAAAATTTACATTTTTAAAAATAAAAAAATTGTAAAATTTGAAAAAAACTGTTTTCAACCATTGTCGTCAGTGACTACTAGCACATTAGTGCGTTTGCCTTCCGTGCTGGTACCTACATGATCTTTGATCGGATCAGCAGATCTTGGAAAGATAATCACCACGTGCCACAAAACGGCAACATGATCAGCAATAAAAGTTTAACGGGGAGGAACATCATTGCACCATGAACCCAATTGAGTTAATGGTGATGTCCACATGCGTCCTTCGTCAAACTCTGATGAAGACAAGCAATGGTTGACCAGCAATAGCTCTACAAGCTTTTAAATTTTTAATAAATAATTTGTATAAAATTATTTATTTTAACAAATCTAAATTAATTTTGTAATATTTTAATAAATAATTATTTATTTTTTTAATAAAAAAGTAACCTTAACTATTCAATAAAAAATTAATAAATATCAATATAAATTTGTGTAATATATTTAGTATAAAATAGATTTATTTGATAAAATTTTATTTAATTTAACATGCTTTTTAAAATTTTTATATTAGTTTAATATATAAATATTATCCAAATAGGTAATTATTTATTTTTAGTCAATTTTTATTTAATCATGTATATCATATATTTTAATATTTAGGATAATTATGTTCAATCAATTTATGAGTGATTCTTTTCCATCTATAATGTCAATGTCAAACTAGACAAAGAAAGATATCTCCCAAACCCTTTCCTTTCCCTTAATTTTTCTATTCCGCCCATTTTAATGTGCTTTCCCCCTCCCTTTCTATCCTTGCAACCAAACATACCCTTAGTTTCTATAGAGAGAAGAGATAGTTTCTCCTTAGTTTATAGAGAGAGAAGAGTTTTGAGTTTTACCTCAATTAGAGAGAGAAGAGTTTTAGATTCCTTGTGATTAGAGAGAGGTTGAAAAGAAGATTTTTCCTCCAATTTCTAGAAATTAGAGAGAGGTTGTAAAAATGAAAGAAAATAATATAATATCTAACCACAGACACAACAAAGATTATGTTCACATGAAGAGTTTTAATTCCATCTTCACAAATGTTAGTTTCCACTTTTGCTTGGATGGTTTATGTAGCAATTTATTATAACTATTGTAATATCATATTTGTAATGTTTATATTTGTAAGAGAAGAGGTATTAAAAGGAAAGAAATCAAATATAGATTTATCAAGAATTAACGATGTAACGTGTTTATATATAAAACCTCCTTCCCAGAAAACCCTTAGAAGCGGAACTATGAACTCTTCTAATACTGCAATAATTAGATGAGTTTATGCATAGATGAAACTCTCTGTGTGAAGTTTGTGGCTCAAATTGTGTAGTGTAGGCAAAAAAGTGACGTAGGAGAGCAGCTGAAGATACGCAAGGGCGCCAAAATCTGTATCAAATGCAGTATCAAACATGCAAAGTTAGAAAGTTGGCATAGCGATGCGGATCACTTGGCGCAGTGGCACAGACCATTTGGCCCAGCGAGACAGATTCTGGGTTTGCAAATTTTCTAGGTAGAGAGTTCGCGCAGGTGCAAGAGTAATATTGCGCAAGAGCACGAAACTGTTTCCCAGTCTAAATAGGATTTCTTATTTCACAAGTAAACGTCCTATAAGCCTTGGACTATAAAAAGGGATGTGTTTTTCAGTGTAAGTGAGTTCCAAGAGAGCTGAAAAGAGAGAAAAGGAAGAGGGTTAGGGTTTAGAGAGATTGGTAGCCTTCTTAGAGTGTGAGAGGCTAAATTTCTTCTTGTTGTCCCTAATAAACACTCTTGTATCTTTTGTATCTCTTGTTTTTCATCATAGTAGATTGATCATTGCCAGCAACTGGATGTAGGATCACATATTATGGTCTGAACCAGTATAAATCCTTGTATTCTTATGCTTTTTTTTCTTTGCTTGGGTGTGTGTTTAATCTCCTAGATTAATTTCGTAATAAGCTACTTGTGAGTGTGTGTGTCGCTCTTCTTCACAACAAATTGGTATCAGATCCGAGTTACGGCTGCTTGGGGTCTTTAGTGGCCAAAAGTTCTTAGCACAACAGGTGTTCGATAAAAGTCCTAACTCATATCTACACAGTACGAGAGGTGTTCGAAGAAATTCCTATGATTGCTGTAACAACTAGTGAGTACGAGATTGAGAAGTTTGATGGCAGTGGTGACTTTGCTATTTGGAGGATGAAGATGTTGGCCTTGCTAGGCAACCTAGGATTGGATGAAGCTTTTGGAGGCGAAAGCAAGATGCCGGAAAGCTACAGCGCTGAAAAGAGGAGTGATATCATGAAGAGGGCTTACGACACGTTAATTCTTTACTTGAGCGACAAGGTGTTGAGGCAAGTCTCTCGGATGAAAACTATGGCTGAGGTATGATTAAAGCTTGAAAGCCTTTATATGACTAAATATCTATCGAGTAGGTTGTATTTAAAGGCAAAATTCTTTACTTTCAAAATGGCTGAGGATAAGAACTTGCAACAACATAGTGATGAATTTAACAAACTGTGCTTGGATTTAGAAAATATACAAATAGAATATGGTGATGAGGATAAAGCTTTGGTGTTGTTACATTCTCTTCCAAAGTCATATAAGATGTTTGTAGATATTTTGAAGCATGGTAGGGAGACACTGTCACTTGATGATGTGATTGGTGCGTTGAATTTGAAAGATCTCCAAAGGAAGAACGAGTTGGGTGAACACTCGGGTGAAGGACTGCATGTTAGAGGTAGGAGTGACAAACTTGATTACAAGGGCAAGTCGCACTCAATGACAAAGTCAAGGAGTAAGAAAGCAATAATAGGCTATCATTGTCATGAGGAAGGGCATATTAAGAGGCTTTGTCCCAAAAGAAACAAGAAAGAGAAAGGTAAGGAACCAGAAAATGGTGATGCTACTATCGTAGAGGATGGATATGAGAGTTCTGACATGTTAGTAGTGATAACACAAAGTTCAGAGGAACAATAGGTTTTAGACTTCGGTTGTACATTTCACATGATACCATATTGAAGCTGGTTTGAATCTTATGAAAAGATTGATGGTGGATGTGTTCTGCTAGGAAACAACAAAGCTTGTGGAGTGGTAGGCATTGATATAGTTAGGCTTAGAGCTCATGAAAGTGTTGAAAAAGTTTTGAATGTTGTGAGGCATATTCCTGAATTGAAGAGGAATTTGATTTCACTCAATATGCTTGATTCTAGTGGCAGTAGTTTCAAAGTGGAGAATGACACCTTGAAAGTTACAAGAGGTTGTTTATTTGTAATGAAAGTTATGAGAGAAAAAGGCCTTTATATTCTCCAGGGCAGCACGATGATTGGAAAAGCAAAGATGATTTCAGAGATAGATGATGATGCCTATTTAAGTCAGAAGAGGCTTGACCATGTGAGTGAAAGAAGGCCTCAAGAAGTGCAGAAACAAGAGTTGTTACGTAGAGATGATCTGGAGAAAACAAAATTTAGTGAGCATTGCGGTTTTGGCAAAGCGAAAAGGGTTAAATTCTCCTCTCCAACTTGCGCTACTAATAAGACTTTGAGTTATATCCATGCAGACTTATGGGGTCTATCTAAGTATGTAACTTTAGGTAGAGGTAGATACCTCATTTCCATTATTGATGACTACTCAAGGAAGGTGTGGGTATACATCTTGAAGATTAAGGACCAGACACTCCAGAAATTTCAAGATTGGAAAAAGATGGTTAAGGTCCAAACGGGAAAAAATGTTTGGAAGCTTAGAATTGATAATGGTTTAGAACTCTTGAATGAAGAGTTCAACCGATTTTACAACAATGAAGGAGTGGTGAGGCACATGACAGTATCGGGACACTGCAACAAAATGGCTTCGTTAAAAGGATGAACAAAACGCTTCTTGAAAGGGTTAGATACATGTTGTTGAGCGCTGGAATGCCCAAGAAATTTTGGGGAGAAGCAGTCAACATAGCGGTATATTTAATCAATAGATGTCCATCATCTGAAATTGATTGTAAGGCACCAGAAGAAGTGTGGACATGTTCGTCTATGAGCTATGATCATTTGGAAGTGTTTGGTTGTGTGGCGTATGCACATATCAAACAAGACAAGTTGGAGCCAAGGGCAAAGAAGTGCATGTTTGTTGGGTATCCAGAAGGTGTGAAGGGATACAGGTTGTGGTGTAAAGATCTGAATATGTCACAGTGTTTTACTTGTAAAAATGTCACATTTAGAGAATTAGAGTGGTATTTTGAGGGCTGTAATACAAATATTCAGCATTGAACTGAAGATGCAGATATAGTTAAGGCTAAGATAGAGCTTAGAGCTAGTAAAGCTACCGATGGAGTTGAAGCTGAGGTGGAGCTCTATGATTCTGGAAATTCTCAAATGAAAGTGGCAGTTGAAGAAGAAAAACATGGTGACATAGTAGAAGTCCTTGATGAGTCTAAGAACTTGAGAAATCAACAACTAGCAAGAGAATTTTGCTAGGAGAGTCAGAGTTGCACCTACGAGGTATGGTTATGCTAATCTTACAACTTGTTTTTGTCAATGTCAGAGGAGGTTGATGGTAGTGAGTTTAGAAGTTATGAGGAAGCTATGTGTAGTAGAGATACACAGGTAAGGCAGTGTAGAATGAATTCTTTGTTTGAAAAGGAGTAAGAAATCTTCTGTTGTTATATGTTGTTTATATGCTGTTTGAGCCAAGCAATATAACAGAAGTTAGAAAATTGTAATCTCAGCTGGATAGGGATTTTGAGACGAAAGACTTTGAAAGTGTTAGAAAGGGTTTTGTAACGAAAATCAGTAGAGGCAGAGATGGACACCGGTTATCATTGTCTTATGATGTTTGAATTCAGAAAAACACTTGTAAAGTTCAATATGGTCGAAGGAAAAAAGGTTGAGACTTCTTTGGTTACACATTCAAAGCTTTTATTGCTCTATCTCTTGTAAGGGTTGAAGACAAGGAGGAGATGACTAAAATTCTTTATGTAAAGGTTGTTAGAGGTTTGACGTACTACTCCATAGTTTGCAAGCCTATTTTGGCATGTGCAGGAAGTTTGGTGTGTTGGTTTATTGCATATCCAGAAAGAGTTCATTGGGAAGTTGTCAAATGTAGTGGATTAATTCCTTGAAGGTGTATGAACGATTAAGAAAGATAATGCCGTAACTAAAGTTCGTAAGGAAGCATTGTGGCTGCAAAACTTATAGGTGATATAAGTTATGAACATGTCGACGTCAAGCTGTATCTCATCAGTGTTATTATTGATGGAGTTGATTGGTCAATAGTTAAAGTTCATATTGACATGAATTCAACTGGTATGGTGTCCAAGTTGGTTGCATGTGTCAAGTTTAGTTCTTATTTTTGACTTGATACATGTAATGTTTGGGACAACATAGCTTTAAGATAGACGTGGCTGGAATTAACTATAGTGGTTTACAGTATGAAAACACAAGCTTAATCCAAGGTGGAGATTTATGAAGTCTGTGGCTCAACTTGTGTAATGCAGGCAGAAAAGTGGCGTAGAAGCGCAGCTAGAGATGCGTAGGGGTGCCAAAATCTACATCAAATGCAGTATCAAACATGCAAAGTCAGAAAGTTGGCGCAGTGGTGCGGATCACTTGGCATAGTAGAGCGGAGTTGGCACAGCGATGCGGACCGTTTGGCGTAGCGACGCTGATTCTGGGTTTGCGGATTTTCTGTGTAGAGAGTTAGCACAAGTGCATGAGTAATATTGCGTAGGAGCACAAAACTGTTTCTTTTGTATCTCTTGTTTTTCATCATAGTGGATTGATCATCACCGGCAAATGGATGTAGAATCACTTATTGTGGTCTGAACTAGTATAAATCCTTGTGTTCTTGTGTTTTCTTTGTTTTATCTTGCTTGGGTGTGTGATTAATCTCCTATATTAATTCTGCAATAAGCTACTTGTGAGTGTGTGTGCTAGTCTTCTTCACAACACTCTAACTACCAATAAAAACGAAAGAAGTGCTTTGCTACACCTTTCAAGTAATGATACGTGGATTTCTCTTTGGTAGATGTTGATTAATCTATTACACCATAAATTGTACTTGACTATTTATAGTTCCCATGCACAATAAATTGATGAAAGAGAAATTTTAATTTTGTTGTAAACAATGATAGATAATTTTCCGCTTTTAATATCTGCTATCCATTTAGCACTTTAGGATTTTGCCATACTATACAAATCTTGTCTATACAATTGTAACAATCATAAGGCTTCATGGGTGGATCCATGAATTTTTCCAAAATCCACGTGAATTTAATTAAGAGAACATTGTCGATGGTACAAAGAAATTTTATCACTAAAAAATTAAAATTTTACACCAAAACAAGGAGGGAGATAAAAACCATATCCCGCAAAGTATATATTATATGCGTAAAACTTCCAATCTCTATGGATTCTTTTTTTACATCTCATAAAAGAACTTGTCTACATTAAAAAAAAAAAACTAGGCTGATGAGAATTTAAAAGTTATACTTTCATTCAAAAAGAAAATGATAAGTGTTAGGGACTAATTATAGAAAGGATAATTTAGGAATGAATTTAAAAAATTTGTTAAATTTATTTTTTAATAGATTTTATTTAAAATGGGGCTTAAAAAATGTTGGTGGAGCTTGAAAAACAACCTCCTAATCCTAATCCTAGATCAATAAGATGAGCACGAGAAGAAATAGGTTTTGTTGGATTGTGCTTGGAGGCCCGTGCAGAAAAAATCACCTTAGTGTTGGCCGTATGGCTACTTCTTCGTATACTCAATTCAGAATGAGAAAACGACATTGCCACCTAGATAGATAGTTAATTACACTTGCATCCCATTGATTTTATCTATGTACAATGTACAGATAAGTATACCATAGAGTAGTTGGAATTGAATACCACAAATTTATACCACTATTGAAAGAAATAACATCACACTTTTAATTAGAGAAATAATTAATAATCATATCCAAATAATTACAGAATGCCTATATTAACTTTGCAATTTTTTTAAAATTTTATTAGATAATAATTATATAAATTAAGAACATTGACACTTCCTTGTTTGGATGATATCATTAACACTTATAATTTAAAGAACTGTTAAAACTACTAAATGTCACTTCTTTATAAGTAAAATAATTAAAGAGAGGTAAGCTATTTGCCCTAAAAATATTTCAATCCCCGCCAGCGGAATTTTTTTAAATGTGTTTTTATAAATATCATACATGCTTCATTGAATTAATTTGGCAGCTAAGCTTATGACATATTTTTTGTAATTTCTTTTAGTCATTTTTAACTAGGTATAATCTATTACATTTATGTTAGATATTTTGCAAATATAAGGACGAGATTAATAAGGGCTAATTATCAAAATATGATAATAAACACAAGATGCAACTTGACTTTGTACCATCATAAAAAGTATGCAACTAAACACTAAGAGTTTCCTAGAAACGTATTGACATTTCTTTAACAAGATATTGAAGTCTATCAAGATTCGATAAGCTTCTTCATAGATATACTAGACTCTTATGATGAAGGGTGCACCACGACTTTGCTTGGCAGCATGACAATTTTTTCCTCTGCCCTGCAAATTTAGGCTGCTTGCTTCATTTCTTTTAGCCAAGACACCGACAAGAAGAACTGCTATTGTTTCTTTTTTCTTGGTTGTTAAAATGCCTCAGCAAGTTAGGTTGTATCATTATCGCCATGAACTTAATAGTAGTTCAAAAGGTTAACCTAGTTATAAATCTTCAAATTCGTGTTTTATTTTCAGTCTAACCGACATGCACCCTCGTCTTTAAATGCCTAGCCACAATAACATGGTGCAAAACAAAAATTTTTGAGGCAAATCAGGCCGCTTGAGTGAGCACATCCAACAACAAGAATGTCATATTGGTTAAGGTATGAATTTGCAGCAAATATGAACTTCCCACTTTAAAACAAGAAGAGAATTTAGTAATGTCACAGAAATATCAGCCCATCAATCTCATTTTAGAGAACATTGCAATCCGATATAGTTGGAAATTAGACATTCCAGTGGCCAATGAAAAACGGCCTAAACCTCAATGAGATTTAGAGAACAACAGTTCACTCAAAATGCTGGTGTCAAGTGGTGGAAAATCCACCTATTTTACAATAGTATCAAATTTCTACATTCCATGCTCAAAAATTCTATTGATCAGATTAGAGTCCTTAATTTTAAAACAAGGACTATGAACTCAAGTGAAATTAGAAACTAAAAAAAAAAATTAGCTTACCAAAAATCCAGATAATGTGAAGTGTGAAGGCATTTTTGCCTTTCACACAATCCCACATTGGTAGGAAACAAATTGTGAGTGGGGAGGCTTGGCTATATAATAAAGCCCCCTCCTTCCCCTTTGACTTGTCCCAAGCTTATGTATTAAGCTTTTCTCTTCTTTCTCCCTTGTTATCTTCTCCATTCTAATTGTGAGAAAGATTGTAATATTTTTCTTCAAAGTAAAATATTTTCGGTCTTGTCCCATGGAGGTTTCCCTCAAATTGAGGGTTTTACCGCGTTAAATTTTTTGTGCCTTTATTTTCTTTTATTGCCTTGAATTTATTTATTGTGGAAGGCTGAGTCGCCCAAGTTGTCTATTTTATTTATTGTGGAAGGCAGTGCCACCCAAATTGTTAATTTTAACATAACAATTTGTTTCTTGTCTTTTATTTGAGCTGCGATAGGAGTGCTCAATCTCCTAATAGTGGTATCAGAGCCAAGTTGCCAAGGCAGAGCCAGGGGTTAGGAAAGTGAGTGGTTACTTTTATGGTTATATACATGTCTAGGAAAGTGAGTGGTTACTTTTATGGTTATATACCGGCACTTACTACTATTCCTGGTTACTATTTAGCAGTGGTGTACTTATACGGATATTGTTATTGTTCACGTATATGATACTATTCAAGGGTACCGTTCACATATACAGTACTGTTCACTGCAAGACAAATGGTAGCGAAATTTAAGATAGAGAAGTTCGACAGAAACAACTTTGGGCTATGAAAAATAAAAATAAAGGCTATCTTAAGAAAAGAAAATTGCCTTGAAGCAATTGATGGAAGACCAGAAAGTATGCAAGATGAAAAGAAATGGGAGAAGATAGATGGTGATACGATGGCAAGTCTACATCTAGCAATTGCAAATGAAGTGCTATTAAGTATTCAAGAATTAAACTCTGCAAAGGAGATTTGAGATACATTGACAAGCCTGTATGAAGCCAAGTCTCTACACAACAAATTTTCCTAAAGAGGAAGCTATACACTCTTTGTATTTTAGAAATCACTCCGGTGACTGAACATATCAACACTTTAAAGACGTTATTCTCTCAGCTCTCAACGATGGAGCATAAAATAGAAGAGAAGGAACGTGTTGAGCTACTACTTCAGAGTCTACCTGATTCATATGATAATCTCATCCTTAACTTAGCAAATGGTTCGATGAAGTCATCTCTAGTCTTTAATGATGTTGTGACCGCTGTTTTAGAAGAAGAAAGCAGACGTAAAAACAAGAAAGATAGAATAATGACTTCCCAACAAGTAGAGGCTTTATGCGCCAACAGAGGGAGATTAAGGGAACGTGTGATTTCAGTGGGAGTCATAATCAGAATAGGGGAAAATCCAAAGGTAGGAAGCTTGTTAAATGCTACCATTGTGGGAAGCAAGGGCACTGAAAAAGAAGTGTCTTAAGAAGAATGGAGAGGGAAACAACAAAGGAAAAGAATCTGAGTCGTCAGGATCTCAGGGTTGTGTAGCAAGTACTTCAGAAGATGGCAAAATCTTGTGCAACGAGGCAACATCAATTGCGAAAGGCAGAAAAAGGTTTACTGATATCTGGCTAATTGATTCAGCAGCAACATGGCATATGACTTCTAGAAGAGATTGGTTCTATCAATATAAGCCTATCTCAAAAGGGTCTGTGTACATGGGTGATGATCTTGCCTTAAAAATTGCTGGTATTGGAACTGTCAAAGTAAAAATGTTTGATGGTTCGATTCGCACTATCCAAGATGTACGACATGTGATTGGCTTGAAGAAAAATTTGCTATCAACGGGACAATTGGATGACCTCGGATGTGAGTTCCATATGAAAAATGGGACCATGAAGGTTGTCAAATGCGCACTTGTGGTGATGAAGGCAGAAAAGATTGTTGCTAATCTATACATGCTCCATGGAGAAACTGTTTAGGAGGCAGGAACAAATGTTGCTAGTTTTGGAGAAGAATCGTCTATAATATGGCATCGAAGACTTGGCCATATGTCCGAAAAAGGTTTGAAGATTCTTTCGGATCGAAAACTGCTTCGTGGAATTAAAACTGTAAGTTTACCATTCTGTGAGCATTGTGTTATGAGCAAGCAGAGTAGACTGAGATTTAGTAGATCTATTGCTAGGAGTAAAAATATTCTAAACTTGATTCATTCTGATGTTTGGGAATCACCAGTTACATCCTTAGGAGGAGCAAATTACTTTGTATTGTTTGTGGATGATTATTCTAGGGGATGTTCGGTATATGTCATCAAGAAAAAGTCAAATGTGTTTCTTGTATTTAAAGCCTTCAAAGGATAGGTGAAACTTGAATCCAAAAAAAGGATCAAGTGTTTAAGGACAAATAATGGGAGAGAATTCTACAACAAGGAATTTGACACATTTTACAGTCAAGAGGGTGTGAAATAACAGAAGACAGTTGCTTACACACCACAACAAAATGGATTGGCAGAGCGGATAAATAGAACTCTCACAGAAAGAATGAGAGTGTTACTAAGGACTACGGGTCTACCCAAGACATTTTGGGTAGAAGCAGCCACTATAGCCTGTTACTTGATGAATAGGTCTCCATCAACAACAATTGAGATGACGACACCTATGGAGATGTGGACTGGTAAGCCAACTGATTATTCCTTTCTTTATATTTTTGGATGTCCTGCTTATGTGATGTATCATGACCAAGAAAGAACGAAGCTGGATCTAAAATCCAAGAAATGTATCTTCTTAGGGTATGCTGATGGAGTAAAGGGGTATCACCTATGGGATCCTACTGCTTGTAAGAATGTCATTAGCAGGGATATTGTCTTTGTAGAAGACATGTTTAAATGTGAAGAAAGTGATAGCACAAAGAAAAATGTTGAGACTGTATCAGTACAGGAAGAAATAGTTTCTTCTGAAGCAATACCAGAACACGATGATCAAGAACCAGTCGAGTCTAAAGCACCTGAAGTCCGTCGATCAACTAGAGAAAGAAGGGAACCTTCTTGGCACTCAGAGTATGTGATAGCGAGCAATGTTGCATATTGTCTCCTAACAGAAGATGAGGAGCCTTCAACCTTTCAAGAGGCTATAAAAAGTTCTGATGCATCTCTATGGATGACAACAATGCATGAAGAGATGGAAGCTTTAGAGAAAAACAAGACATGGGAACTTGTGCCACTACCACATGGAAGAAAAGTCATCGGAAACAAATGGGTCTACAAGATCAAACGTGATGGCAATGATCAAGTATAGCGGTATCATGCCAGACTGGTGGTTAAAGGATATGTTCAGAAAGAAAGAGTTGATTTCAACGAGATATTCTCTCCTGTGGTACGACTTACAGCAATTCAAGCGGTCTTGGCTATGTGTGCTACATTTGACTTACACTTAGAGCATTTAGATGTAAAAACTGTGTTTCTTCATGGAGAACTTGAAGAAGAAATTTATATGTTCCAATCAGAAGGTTTTATTAAAGAAGGAAAAGAGAACTTGGTTTGCAGGTTGACCAAATCTCTGTACGGCTTAAAACAGGCACCAAGGTGTTGGTACAAAAGATTCGATTCATTCATCATCAGCCTTAGGTACAATAGACTCAATTCAGATCATTGTACGTATTACAAGCGGTTTGAGGAAGACTTTGTCATTTTGCTGTTGTATATGGACGATATGTTGGTAGCAGGCACTAAGAAAGATCAGGTCCAAGAATTAAAGGCACAGTTGGCTAGGGGATTTGAAATGAAGGATTTATGAACGACAAACAAGATTCTAGGGATGCAAATTCACCGAGACAGAAAAAACAAGAAGATTTGGCTATCTCAAAAGAACTACCTGAAGAAAATCTTATGTTGCTTCAACATGCAAGATTGTAGGCCAATTTTCACCCCATTTCCTGTTAATCATAAATTATCCTCAAGTATGAGTCCTAGCAATGAAGCGGAGAGGATGGAAATGTCTTGAGTACTGTATGCATCAGTACTAGGGAGCCTAATGTATGTTATGATTTGTACAAGACCAAACATTTCACAAGCAATGGGAGTGGTTAGTAGATTCATGGCTAATTTGGGGAGAGAGCATTAGAATTTTGCTAAGAGGATCCTTAGATACATCAAAGGGACCTCTAATGCTGTACTTGCTATGGAGGATCAGAGTTCATTGTCAAGGGCTATGTTGATTCAGATTTTGCAGGAGATATTGATCAAAGGAAGTCCACTACAGGCTATGTGTTTACACTTACAGAAGGTACTGTGAGCTGGGTATCCAAACTACAAACTGTTGTGGCTTTATCTACAATAGAAGCAGAGTATATGGCAGCTACATAAGCTTGCAAGGAAGCTATCTGGATCAAAAGGTTATTAGAGGAACTCAAGCACAAACAAGAGAAGATTTCTTTATTTTGTGACAGTCAGAGTGCCTTGCATATCGCAAGGAATCCAGCCTTTCATTCAAGGACGAAGCACATAGGTGTTCAATATCATTATGTAAGAGAAGTAGTAAAAGATGGAATAGTGGATATGCAGAAAATCCACACGAAGGACAACATAGCAGATGCATTGACCAAACCAATCAATGCTGACAAGTTCACCTGGTGTAGAATGTCTTATGGCCTGTTAGAGACATGAACAGCATGTATAGAGACAAGACTGAAAGGAAAAATGCCTTCAAGTGGGAGAATGTGAAGAGTGAAGGCATTTTTGCCTTTCACACAATCCCACATTGGTGGGAAACAAATTGTAAGTGGGGAGGCTTGGCTATATAATAAAGCCTCCTCCTCCCCCTTTGACTTGTCCCAAGCTTAAGTATTAAGCTTTTCTCTTCTTTCTCCCTTGTTATCTCCTCCACTCTAATTGTGAGAGAGATTGTAATATTTTTCTTCATAGTAAAATATTTTTGGTCTTGTCCTATAGAGGTTTCCCTTAAATTGAGGGTCTTACCACGTTAAATTTTTTGTGCCTTTATTTTCTTTTATTGTCTTTAATTTCTTTATTGTGGAAGGCTGAGCCGTCCAAGTTGTCTATTTTATTTATTGTGGAAGGTAGTGCCACCCAAATTATTATTTCTAACATAACAATTTGTTTCTTGTTTTTATTTGAGCTATGGTAGGAGTGCTCAATCTCCTAACAGATAATTTATATATAAGAAGCTACAACTAATCCATGAAAAAGCAAAGAAAAAGTACATGTAAATTTGCAGGTTCAATTTAATTTTTTCAAAGCTATCAATTTCAATTTTTCTGTTTTTAGAATGTTGGAAACGGAAAACAGAAACAAAGTATTTATATGTACATAGAGAGACAGAGTTGGAATAGGAAACACTGTTTGAATAATTAATTGATACCAGGAGAAATTATAAGTTTGAAAACTACTTCCTAAAATATATGATTTGAAACTGCAAGAAAATGAAGAATTGTCCTCTCAATGTAGGTGACAAAATCGGAAAAAAAAAAAAAGAGATATGATTACTTCAATGCAGTTTGTTCGCAAAAGGCAATATGATTATCATGCACACATGGTCAAAGTTCAAACAGTGTGACAACATTACTAAGCAAATGCAGGGGGAAGGGAAAAAAAAAAAAAGAGAATAGAATAGAGCAAATTTAATAGATCCAACTTAAATTAATGGAGAAAATATAAAATCGCTTTAGGCACTTCCCTCGATTGAAAAGAAAACTTAAATTTAAATACAAGGAGTCTGCACATGCTTTCCTACCATGTTCAAAAACCAAGAATACCCGGCCTACAAAATTGAGTAGAGTTGTTGATCTAACAAACAAATAAGAATGAAGCAGGTATCTATAATTGAGCTAATAATACGGCATTAATTAGAGAACACAAGAATAAGATAAATATATGAGGCCATTTTCAACTCTCTAAAGCGCACAAACTTTTTAGAGCTACTAAGATAGAGAACCAAAACAAAATAAGTCCATATATAAAATTTAGGAAGGGGATCTTTTTGACACAATTTTTTAACATAATTCTAGAGATCACTTTGAATAATTGAGCATCCAACTATATTATCCTCCAAGTCAAATGTCACAACTTTCGTTTTAGGTCGGTAATCACTATCAAACCCAATACTTTTATAAAATTATTTTCTCAAAAAATGAAAGAACAAATTGCACCCTGAAGCAAAACTCCATCCTTCAATCTAATCCTTCACCTTAATCCAACTGGAGAAGCTTCTCTTCCTCAAACTTAAAATTTTACTTTCAGAATCTATTTAACCCACTAATTCATCATCTAATCTGCTAGGTTGGCGAAGGGAAAGAATTGCTGACTTGGGAAAGGCGATCGAGACTTGAAGTTTATGGTATTGGATGAATCATGATTCTGCTAAAATATCAGGCTGCTTGCTTCTTGCTTCATTTTGCAGCCAAGACATGATAAATGATCTCTCCAAGACTAGAAGAAACAACCATTCTGCTGAAAAACCGTAGACTTTGCCTACGTCATCAGCTGCAAAAATGAAGGATGTCGTGATCATTTGCAAGATAAATCGAAGGAAGTTGTGATTAAAAGAATGTCATGACAGTTACAGATGAATTTGCAGCAAACTTGGAACTTCCCACTTCAAAGCAAGAGAAAAATATGCCTATCCAAATCTTGGTTTATCGGCCCTTCCATCAACCTTGGTTAAAATGGCAGTGCAATATGATATAGGTGGAAGTTTGACATGTTAGATGAAGGGAGCTTCATTTGTGGATAATTATAGATGGCAGACGTTTAATATCTCATTTTGGTAGGATCTATATCTCAAAAACGGAGCATTAAGAAGCCATAAGACAGCATATAAAGAGATAAACAAATAAAAGAGTAGAGCAAATCAAATCATACCAACTTAAAGTAATAATAGAAAAATTAAATCCCTGTAGGCACTAGTTACCATTATTGAAAAGAAAACTTAAATTTAAATGCAGGGGTCTATACATCCTTTTCTACCATGCTGAAATTCAACCATTCTTAGCCTACAAAATTCTGTGAAGAGTCCCTGATTTAATAACAATTAAGAATTTAGAAAATAAAAGATAACTACCGTATAACTAGCTATTCTGATCGAGTACTATTATAGTGGTCACTACTGTTGATGTAGAAAACATGCTGAGGGGAGGAAATGTATTTTTACTTGAGTTTATTGCTCTTGCCCTTTACTTTGGAGAGGAAAAAATGGATTTCTACTCTGTTTTTCAGCAGTACTGTAACCAGTCTAGTTCGCTCTCAAACTCTCATTTTGTCAAAACTACAAAACTTCGAAACTTCTACCAATCCTTGGCTTTCTTCATCCTCAAAAAAAGCACATCCTAAGGCGCCATTGCTCCCTGCTAGCCTTCTAAAAACTCAAACACATGCTCCGAAATGGGTCAAATGCTTGGACTCCACTGTAAAACATCTCGAAAGCCTTCTAGACCGTGGTAGCATTGCAAACGGAATATGTGTTACAACTTACAACAATCCTTGGTTCACACAATTTCTCAACCACAGAAGATTGATTATTATTGTTGTACATATATATCAAAGCTCAAGGAAAGTTACTACCATTGAGGAGGAGATGTAAGCAAAGAGCTGACTTTTAAAAGGTTTCTAAGATTATGTCACTATCTTATGCCTGAAACTACCTTTGAAGGAAATCATGAAATCAATGAATTTAGATGAACAACAAAAACCTTTGGAAATTCATCTATAATCAATCAATAGATCAAAATAATAATTAAAAGAAGATAGTACAATAGAAATATGGTTCATTTCAATTATTTTAATAGAAAATATATACAAATTAATTGCAAGTAATTTATTTGCTTTTTTCGAGAAAATAATGTTAAAGTAATGTAGACAATTTTATAGTTTTTCCATCTATTGTATAGATTGTTTTCTTCTTTTTCTTTGGAATTAGATAAGAATATTTACGTCCTCGGATCTTTTATTTTCATTTTTTCAGATTTGATAGCATTAAAATATCATTAAATAAACTAATACACTTGTATATTTAATTATTTATTAAAACTAGATTAAAATGCATAAAACATTAATCAGTTCAATTAGACTCATATGAAAGCCACTCTTGAGACCCGTTATATTTGTCCGAATTACAAATATATAACTTTAAAATAAATCATTGGACAAAATTAGATTACAAGTTGGCAACAAAAGCTGCTGCCAAATGGAAGGAAGTTGTGATCATTTTGAAAGATAAGGCATGAAGATCATAGTATGCTTGGAAACAATAAATATCAGAAAAACCAAAGAATATGAGCTGATGTGAAAATTAGAAAGTTCAAAATGAAAGAAATTTTCCCAGAAGACAAACAGAAAAAATAACTTTTCGGGATAGACAACCCATGAAATAGCAGAGAAAAATTACTTTTAAGTTTGCAAGTTCGATTTCATTGTTCATAGCTAGCAACATAGAGAAGATATTAACTAGAGAAAACTATTTCATGAATTACATAATTGAGACGGCATAAAATAGAGATAGTATCACAAAGACCACTAATTAAGTTGACTCAATCGATTTTGTGCACAAAAACAGCAGATGATAGCTCAAATGGTGAAAAAAACAGAGCACCAGGAAGCTATGTGACAGCCAATGGAAATTAATAATAATAATAAAGTGAGAATAGAACAAATTAAATCATACCGGATAAGTAGTTAAGAACATATAAAATCCCTCTGGGCAATTAACATTAATTAAAATAAATTTTAAAATTAAATAAAAGGGGTTGTACATTCTTCTCCATCATGTTCAAACAAATCCATCGCTTACAAAATAATACCATCAATCCCCTTTTAACAAACAAAAAAAAAATCTGTACGGATCGAATTTGATAAATAAGCTAAAAATATGGTATCACTTAATTTAAGAGTGAAACGAATGAAGCATAAAATCAAAACATCAAGATAGTGAACATAACAAAATGTCTGACATGAAAATTACACAAGTGCTAATATTCAAGATCAATTTGAATAACAACTAAAACACTTACATTCATTGGTTAAGTGGGCAGAGGCCAAATAACTGTTATGCACAAGCGGAAGCGGTAACCAACAGAACAACCAAATGCACAACACAAACTATGCTAGATAATTGAATATAATAGCAATTAAAGAGGCAACCAATCAACGACAATGCAGAAATAGAAATAACACCAAGATTTAATGAGGTTCGGTATAAATACCTACGTCCTCGGGCGCCGCTGAAGAAACTTTTCACTATCTTCAAAGAGAATACAAACTTTAGGGCCACAATACAAATTCCACAACTATTGGGCCAAACTGTAATTACCCAAACAATTGGGCAATACTACAAATACCCAAAATCAAAGGGAGAAAAAGTAAATATTACAAACTTTAAGGTCCTTACTAAAGGCCCTTAAACTATGAGGTCTTTTTTGTGAGACCTTACAAATATAGGGGGTGGAATGATATTTCAAATGGGACACTTATTCATTTCCCAAAAGACTTCTTTTATAAGCCTATAAAAGTCCCAAGCTTTGTTATTTAAGCAATGTGGGATCTTTCATTTTGTGCATATGAGCCACAAAGCTCAACAAATCTCCACCTTGGCGAATATGCCAATCCACCACAAGACTTTTCTTTTTCCCATATTCTCTATCACAACTGCAACACCTACAAATGCGTCCAATGGCGCGATCAAACTCGGACAATGTTGATCAAGTCCAAACAATGACTGAACTTGATCGATGTCACAATCTTAGTCAACATATCTGCAGGATTTTCAGCAGTCTCAATCTTCTGAAGTAAGATTCTTCCTTCATCAATGATCTCCCTTACAAAATGATATCGAACATCAATATGCTTCGTACGAACATGGAACACTGGATTCTTTACTAAATGGATAGCACTCTGACTGTCAGAATAAAGAGTAATCTTCTTCTGCCCAATTCCCAATTTATCCAGCAATCCCTATAACCAAATAGCTTCCTTCACAGCCTCTGTCATAGCCATATACTCTGCCTCCGTAGTAGACAAAGCCACTGTAGACTGTAAAGTAGACTTCCAACTCACTGGTGCTCTTGCAAGAGTAAACACATAACCGGTTGTCGACCGACGTTTATCCAAATCACCAGCATAATCTGAATCAACATAACCAATAGCATACTGACCACATGTATCATCTCTCTCAAAGACTAAGCCAACATCCACGGTTTTCAACAAATATCATAGAATCCATTTCACTGCTTGCCAATGTCCTTTACCAGGATCATGCATATACCTGCTCACAACTCCAACTGCCTGTGAAATGTCGGGTCTCGTACACACCATAGCATACATCAGGCTACCAACTACATTAGCATACGGAACTCGAGACATATACTCTCGTTCCTCATCTGTACTAGGAGATAAAGATGCACTGAGTTTCATATGAGGAGCAAGTGGGGTACTTACAGGTTTTGACTGCTCTGTAATGCCAAACCGTTGTAATACCTTCTGTAGATACTGCTTCTGAGTCAAACAAATCTTGCTTCTCCCTCTATCTCTGCTAATCTCCATGCCAAGAATCTTCTTAGCTTCACCCAAATCTTTCATCTCAAACTCTTGATTCAACTGAGTCTTCAACTTTACAATTTCTTCAACATTCGTCGAAGCTATCAACATATCATCAACATACAAGAGTAGATAAATGAAAGAACCATCATGTAGTCTCCGAAAATACACACAATTATCAAATTTGCTTCTTGTGTACCTCTGACCCATCATAAACCGATCAAATCGCTTGTACCACTGTCTGGGAGATTGCTTCAAACCATAAAGCGATCTTTTCAGTTTGCATACCAAATTTTTCTTACCAGTAACTTTGAATCCCTCTGGCTGAGTCATATAGATTTCCTCTTCAAAGTCACCATGTAAAAATGCAGTTTTTACATCAAGTTGAACTAGTTCCATATTCATCTAAGCTACCAAGGCCAACAAAATTCTAATGGAAGAATGTTTCACAACTGGAGAAAATACCTCATTATAGTCAATTCCTTCCCTCTGAGTGTAGCCTTTAGCCACCAACCTTGCCTTGAAGCGGATGTCATTCTTGTCAGGAAATCCATCTTTCTTTGCATATACCCATTTGCACCCAATTGCCTTTTTACCTTTCAGTAGTTGAGCTAGCTCCCAAGTTTCATTCTTCTGAAGAGACTGCATCTCTTCGCTCATAGCTGTCTTCCACTGATCAACTTCAGAACATCTGACTGCCTCTCTATAAGTGGAAGGAACATCAGCATCTATAATTGGAAGTGCATAGCCCACCATATCAGCAAATCGAGCAGGTCTGCGAATCTCACGTCTTGGCCTATTAACTGCAATAGATTCTTGTTGCTGTTGAGGTTCCTGAGTAGGACCCTCACCATCATCTCCCAAATCCTCCTCTGTCACAGGAGTATCAACATCTGTCTCAACAGATCTAACTGGGTTCAATGTCGTCGTTTCAAACTCCACCTGCTGCTGAGTATGCTCTACCTGCTGTGGAGTACCATTCACCTTTGTCTGGTTTTCTGATTTCTTCAACATTGAAGACTCATCAAATGTCACATCTCTACTGGATACAATCTTCCTCGAACTAGGACACCATAGATGATATCCTTTTACTCCTGAAGCAAATCCCAAGAAAATCGCTTTTTTGGCTCTAGGATCCAGCTTAGATTCTTTCACATGATAATATGCGGTGGAACCAAAAACATGTAAAGAATTATAATCAGAAACAGGTTGTCCAGACCATACCTCCAATGGAGTTCTATCACCAATAGCAGCTGATGGTAGACGATTAATGAGATGACACGCATAAGTCACAGCCTCAGCCCAAAACTCTTTGCCCAACCCAGCATTGGACAACATACACCGAACTTTCTCCAGCAATGTCCGGTTCATGCGTTCTGCCACCCCATTCTGCTGTGGTGTACCTCTAACAGTAAAATGACGTACAATACCTTCATCTTGACACAATTTCAAAAACTGATCACTGCAATACTCACCACCATTATCTGTTCTGAGATGCTTGATTTTCTTGCCAGTTTGTGTCTCAATCATCTTTTTCCATTTAAGAAAAGCACGAAGTACATCATCTTTTGATTTCAAACAGTACACCCAAGTTCTTCTGGAAAAGTCATCAACAAAAGTAACAAAGTAGTGCCTACCTCCCATAGATGCGGTTTTAGTAGGTCCCACACATCTGAGTGAACATAATCAAGAATACCCTTGGTATTATGAATAGCGGTGCCAAATTTCACTCTCTTCTGCTTTCCCAGAACACAATGCTCACAGAAATCCAGCTTGCAGGTCTTTGCACCTTTCAATAAGCCTCGTTTCACCAAACTGAATAAGGCTTTCTCACATGCATGTCACAAACGCATATGCCACAGTCTCGTGATCTCTGAATTTGCATCAGTATCAGAAACCGTAGCCGCTGATCCAGTAACTGTACTACCATTATAGTAATACAAATTGTTCCTTTTAGTGCCTTTCAATACCACAAGAGCGCCTGAAGTGACCCTCAGAATACCATCTCGAATAGATATACCACAGCCTTTAGATTCCAAGGCTCCCAAAGAGATGAGATTCTTCTTCAACTTTGGTACATACCGAACATCTGTCAGAACTCTAGTCAATCCATCATGATTCCTCAATCGGATCGAACCTATCCCAGCAGTATGGCAAATATCATCATTGCCCATATACACAACTCCACAATCAAGCTCCTCAAACTGAAAGAACCAATCCCGATGTGGACACATATGATAAGTACAACCCGAATCCATAATCCACTCATCAGAAATAGAAGTAGATGGATGACCAATAGACATATATCTGAATCACTATCATCCTCACGCTCAACAACACATGCATCAGAAACAGCCTTGCCCTTATCTTTCTTTTTCAACTTAGGACAATCTTCTTCCAATGCCTTTCTCACGACAAAAGGCACACTCATCTTTTCCTAATCTACCCCTCGACCAAGATTTTCCCATTTTTCCTGGTTTCCTACTATGACTACGCCCTCTCACCGTCAATGCATCTACTGACTCATTCCCTATGTTCCCTTTGATCTTTCTTACGAATTTCATAATTCAACAAAGCAGAACAAACTTCTTCAAAAGACAGTTTATCTTTCCCATGGATAAGAGTAATGCACAAATGATCTAATTCATCCAGAAGTGAGCCAATCAATAGCATAGCCTTAATTTCATCTTTGAAGGTTTCATCTAAGTTTAACAAATCAGCAATTAACTTATTAAACTCATCAATATGAGAACTGATGCTCGTACCTGATTTTAACTGGAGACGGAACAATCTCTTCAATAGGTACAGCCGATTCTCATTGCTTTTCTTCATATATTTGTTCTCAGCGCCTTCCACAATTTGTTTGCAGATGTCTCCTTAGTGAACGAATACTTTTGTTCTCTACACAAGCAAGAGCGAATCAACCCACAAGCTTTTATATTAAGCCTGTCCTAATCTCTTGCACTGATATCTTCTGGTTTTGTTTCTTCTAGAACAATATCCAAATCCTGTTGATACAACCCGTCCAACACCTCACTCTGCCATAAGCCGAAATAATTTCGATCATCAAATTTTTCAACATCTATTTTTGCATTTGTCACAGTCACTGTCTTCTCAGATACAGTTGACGATGAAGCCATTACTACCTCTCACAAATAAGCTCGATACACAAATCACAAATAACGAAGCTCCAAACAAACTATTATATTCAATAACTAGCAATCCAAAATCAACAGCCCAGAATAGTAGCAAGTGCTTCAAAGAAATAGCCACTAACTACCCAAAACCTTCGGCTCTGATACCAATAACCACCATAACACAACACATAAAAATATCATTGAATTCTGATGAAATATTATCCAATATTCATTCATCAGATATAAATCCACACACCTGCAGATGTAAAGTTGGTATACACTTAAATATCTCTTTAATTTACAATCATGTAGAGAAGAGGTGTATGGTAAACTTCAGTTTGCT
Organism: Boswellia sacra; assembly: GCA_013180625.2. NCBI lineage: Eukaryota > Viridiplantae > Streptophyta > Magnoliopsida > Sapindales > Burseraceae > Boswellia > Boswellia sacra. The sequence goes on from SNVD02005053.1 coordinate 174,594, forward strand.
GAACCTTCAGAAAGATCGACATGTAAAAGTTGGTCCAGTGGCTACATCTGTACTATAAATGTGGATTGCGACCTGAGCTTTTACGACAACATTCCATGCTAGCAGACAGAAGCTATTCAACTTGAGCACCCAGATGGGTAGGATAGGAAAATCTAATAGTTGTATGGAATCTTATTAAAAGATTTTTGGATCAATGTATTGTATCTTAAGATTGATTTGCATACTAATGGAGATGTTATAGCAATGGAATGGGCAAAAATCTTGGGATCCTAAAAATTCTGGATATATGGAAAGGAATTGTGATAGACAGAGTTTGATATAGAGATATTGGGATGGTAATTACACTTTGGAGGGAAAGGAATCCGGAGTGGTGGATATTTGAGTAAGGTACAGTATTGGTGGTTGGGCCAATTGAAGATATGAATTTGGCGTATTAAAATATTTTGCAACATTGGTGAGAAGATATCTGAGAAGACATGGCCATAATTTGTCAATATACTTAGAATATTTATTTATCGAGTAGATAAGGGTTTGAGATGGCGAATCCTACATATCTTTAATTTCATCTGTCAAAGTAAAAAGCCAAACTCCTGCGAGTTCATGAATATCAATAACAATAACAATTATAGAAAAGTTTATTTTGGTCAACAAATTTCTGAAAAATGTCAAACAAATATTTTGGTTGTAGCAATAATGGATAGTTGTCCCTGTTTGGGTGTGTTTTCATTCATTATGTTTTATGTAGGTTCTGTGATAGCAAGAATATAAGAAAAAGAAAAAAGAAAATAAAAGAATTGGTCAGTTGAGCTATTCTTCCTCTTTCACTAAATAAATCACATTAAATGAAAGAGGTTTTGTGGGACTGCGCTTGGGGGAGGTCCAGTGCAGTACAAATCTCAGTCAGTGTGGGCCGTATGGCTACTTTTTCTCATACTCCATTCTGAAGGGCGGAATTTATGGCCACCTCAATAAATAGATTAATTGCATTTGCTTCCCACGGATTGTACGTGTGTACTGATAGAGTTGGTTGAATTGAGTACCACAAATTTAGACCGCTGTTAAATGATATAGCATCAGTACACTTTTAATAAGACAAATAATTAATAATTAAATTAAAATAATTATGAAATTTCTATAGTAAGTTTACAATTTGTTTTCTAAATTTCATTAGATAATAATTTGATAGGTTAAGTCTAGATATAAAAATTTGAATGATAATAGTTAATTAAATGAAATTTTTTTTCTACAAGGTACTTCTACTAATATCTCGCATAAGATTATTTTCTATGTATATAACTGATAACTGATAACCAACCAGTTCGCTAATTTCAACCTGTGCTTTAATGCAAGATCATTGCATTATCAACACCAAATTGATCTTACATGCAATGTAAACATTAAGTCTTAAGAGTTTTAACTGTTATTCAAACAATGTACATGTCATATAAAGATACATTGCACATTACCAAACATCATTCCAATAATATTTTTCCTAAATGGCACTTCTATACTCATATCTTTATCTTGAAATGTCAACTAGACTTGCAACTTAGACAAGAGTTGCTTAGATCTGTATCGAAATTCTTTAGAACGATGCTCAAGTCTATCACTGATGATGGATCCAGAAAGGTTCTTCAAGGATATACTGGACTCTCACCATTAAAGACGCAACATTTTACCACTTTGCTTAGCAGGCATCACATTTGTTTTGCTGCCCCATAACACTGCTTTCCTAATTTAGGCTATTTGCTAAATTTCGTTTAATTTGCCAAGACGCCAACTACACAGACCGCTTATGTTTCTCTTTCTTGGTTACTAAAATGTCTCAACTTGCTCGGTAGTATATTGTTTGGCATGAATTTAGTTGTAGATAGACAGGTTACCCTTTTTATAAATATCTTCAAATTTATGTTTACTTCCAGTCTGCCAAAGTATTTTGCAGCTAACCATACGCTTCCTCGTCTTTGGACACCTGGATATCCAATGTAAATCTTGTTCTGCCCCCTTAATGTGGGGCAAAATGAAAGGAATTTGTGATCATTAGCAAGATAAGTCAAGAATGAAAAAAAAAAAAGAGATTTGACAAACGTGAATAAGCAACGTAATTCAAATTTTGAAGGCAAATCACATAGCTTGAGCACAACCGACAACATGAATGTCATATTAATTTGCTGCAAATCAGAACCTCCCACTACAAAGCAAAAATTATTATTTCAGACATATCAGGCCATCAAACTTGGTTTAGAGAACATTGCAATACAATATATAATTGGTAATTTGACATAATAGTTGCAATACAATATGTTATGTATTATAGATAGGTCTAAGATGTCCAAACCCCTTTTAGTAAAGATAGATATCATGATGCAATAAGATTATCATGCAATCTATTATGCAGCTTAATTATACAAATAGGCCTAGTAGATTAAAAGATTATGTAGAGCACTAAAAGATATTAACTGCAAATGGAAAAGAGTCATTGATTTAAGAATCCAGTAAGGATTTAATTCAAGAACTAATATGGCGCTAATTAGGGATTATAGGAACATGATAAATAAAATCAAACCATTATAAACAAACGATCTAGAGCTACTAACATAGTGAACATAAAACAAGAAGTCCATATGCATAAGACAGAATAAGAACTAGTATGCAATTTCAATTAGAATAAAAAATAAATAACACTTACATTTGACAACTTAGTAGAAATTTTGCTTCAACATACATGCTGAGGCCACATGATCACTGGATCACTTTTAATAATTGAGGATCCAACAATATTATCCTCAAAAGTCAAATGTCTCGAAACCATGACGAAATATTAAATAATATGTGTAGCTGTCACTACAACAAAACATGGCTTTTATGTCGGCAAAAAAATGACATATATGAATATATATATTGGTTTTCGCGCGACATATGTGGACCTGTCACATATTCCTATACGTGTCACATGGTCAAAACGACACAAAGATATGTGTCATTCAGAAACAGACATGTATGGAACAAATATTTGTCATTAAGTGTTGAATTGTACCAAATATGTGTCTGCGAATAAGTTACACATATTTATTGTCATTCACTGAGTGACACAAAAAGGATATGACATAAAAATTATATGTGTCATTTTCGGGCTGACATTATAATATATGTCATTCATCGAGTGACACAAGTTGACACTTTTATGTGTCGTTTTTAGGCTGACATGTGCCTTTGCACTGGCCTGAATTTAGAATTCAGGCCGACACGTATTATACATTTTTTATTTTCAGAAACCTGGTATTATATGTATATATATATACAAGAACACGTAGTTAGCAAAAAAATGTATCCAAATAATAAATATTTATAACTTACCAATTTGAGCTCAAATTTTATGAATGTAATGCAATAAGATTAAGGCTAGATTAAAGAAAAGGCAAGAGTTTAAAATCCACTAATAATCTTATTATCTTCTAATATTGAGTATGATGCTTGCATGTGAGAGAGCAAGTAATTGATGCCTCATATTAATGGTAACTAAAGGTGCATGAGCTAAAGAAACATGTTAAAAAGATTTGTACATGTAGACATGTTTAATGTTGATCAGTAGAAAATGTTGAAAGGGCACACAAGTAGCAATCTATGCAGACCTTAAGCTTTCCTGTTGACAGTACACGAACCAAAGATGACTTCCCCACATTGGGAGCTCCAACAAGACAGAGAGTAGGTGTCTCTAGATCAACCACTGGCATGGCCCGCAAAGTCTGTAAACCATAAAACAAATAAACATAATTGTCAAATATGACTGGATGTAATATGATCAATTTATATCTATTTTTATAGTGAAATCACATAACCTTAAAATAAAAAAAGGCAACATTAGCAAAGCTTATAAAGTGTTGGAAGATAAAAATTAAGAAACAAAATAGAAGTAATTAACTGGAGTGATAAACAAATTCATTTCCAGTAAAGTGCATCAAAATGTGTTATAGAATGAGAAGTGCAAGTATAGAACATTGATGCACCACTCATCAATGAACTTTCTTCTACAGATTGCACACAGTTATATAAATAACCAAATATGCACGCATGCAAAAACTTAATAGCCTAGAATAGCTAAGAAAGCACTAAGAGGACAATATGCACTTACAAATACTTATTTTTAAATTAGATTTGCACATTAAATTTAGCATGTATTAAGCAATTAGCCTTCAAACACATTAAAGGAGAACAAAGAGAAAGACAACAAACAGAAAGACATTGACAAAACATGAGGTAAAAACATGCAAATAGGATTCTATTTATAAATAGATTCGAAATAGGAGCGATCTTAAGCCATTAATCATTTCATTTCAATGTTGATTTTATTTAAAATTGTTGGAACCCCCAAATGCTGGACAGCCAGCAAAAGAAGACTTACACAATTAGCATGCTGAATTTTTCTTCCTTTTCAACAAGAAACTGCATTCTACGATTCACTGATAATGTAAACTAAATTCAACATCTATGCCCCACTAAAATTACTCATAATGATGTAGTTACCTGCGTACTTGTTTGAAGTTAGGTCAACAACTGAATGATCGATCTTCATCACCTGTGCTAAAAGATAAGCTGTCACTTTTATCCATATTTTCAATATGTGGAAAATGATGTCTAATGGCATAGTCTGCGAAAGTATGGACTATGTTAAGGTCTTCTTTTCCTCCAGAAGCATGTATTTGATATGAACCAAAGCATAGAAAAGATTGAGCAACTCTGCAAACAATTGCACCAGGTTCGTCCTTTGGATTGCCACTGCATGCAAAAAGATAAGAAAACCACTATTAGCATCTGGAAAAATCTCTACAATCCTTAATAAAACATTATTTCAGCAGGCCCAAATTGAGCTGAAACAATGCGGGTCCTCTCTGTAGCAAACCTCTGCCTAGTCTTCTCAACTTGTTCACACTCTCTTATTAGCAAAGTTTCCACTTCAGCAAACTGCTTCAACTTGAGCTCCAGTCTCTTCAACTGTGCCATTCATAAATAAATGTTCTCAGTCAAATGATCCCAAAAAGTTCAAATTTAATTTTTCAATATCCTGTTGAAAAATGTTGAACGCACGAATCTGTTGAAAGGTAGAACAAGCCATCAAGATAAAGCAGAAACCTAATAAATATTTTAGGCATTTATGCACCAGCATATATCCAATTTAATCAGAGATAAAATCTACCCAGTAGCATTATGTGATTATGTCATCTACCAGAAATGCATTTCCATGGCACAAAAATGATGAAATAAAAATACAATAAAAAACTTTAAATCCACTGGAATCAAAATTTGCCAGTCATGCTACCCATATGGTATGCTCTCACATCATAATTCGATGCCAAATTTATTAGAGTTTGTCATATAAGGCACTTAAAGTTCCAGGAGATTTAAACCAAAAGCAGAATATTAGAAGCAATGACATTCAAAATAAGGTGCTTATAGTGCATAGAAAAACCCCAATTCCCGAGAACATAAGGGTTAGACCATTCAATATCAGATTATTTACCCTCATAGAGTCATAGCATTAGCAGCTTCGTTTTGTTCTGGTTCATATTAGTCTCATCTTTTCTTTTCATTCAGACGGCAAGTAGACAAACTACTAAAAAGGAAGATTTGGAAAAGACACAGTTCTAAATAGAAAGAGAACCAAAATTTTAACGAACCTCAAATCACCCTCCAGACCTACGAGTAATCTTATTATCTATAAGTGCCCATCCCAACCTGAAAACTAAACCAGAAATCAGAAGTTCTTCACACTTAAAATGCCACATCTAATACTGCAGATTTACCTATACACCTGTATACTCCCAACATGAAGAGACAAGACACACTGGCAATCCAAGATTAAATATATCAACTCATGCATGATACATAGCAAGAACATTTGGAAAAAATTCCTGTGCACAAACTTTAAAAACAGAAATCTGCCAAATTCTAGACACTGGCAGAAAATGTTCTACAATATCAGAACCAACAATTCAAGTCAAATTTGACACCATCATCACAGCTAACAACTAAGCACTGCCAAGGACATATATTCAGAGACAAATACAAATGTAAAGCTCATGCCCTAAAAGACATCAAAGAAATTAGAAGAGAAATTTAATTAGATTTGGAAAAATAGGAAAAGTTTTAATGGTCCCCCTAAGGTTTGGCAAATCTTAGCTTATCTTCTAAACTAGGTGGCATTGTCAGTAATTTGGCCAAGAGGTGAATAAATTTCCTTATATATATATCTGAAACAGAGACAATAATACCTGATGATTTATTATATTAGCAGATAGCCTTTGAATTTCTCGTTCTTTATGATCAGCAAACAGTTTTGCCTTCGTGGCTACAACAGCAAGACTAGCTTCAGCAGCAACTTTAACTTTATCTGCAGATATTGGAGCAACCTCTGCCCCATTTTGGCTCCTTGAACCGTGACCCGCTAAGTTCTCACCTGAAGTTTAAATCATAGAAATAATGAAACAAATTAATTAAAACCACAGGGAAAAGGAAGAAAATATAGAGAAAACAGGGAAACTAAATATTATACCATACCTTTTTGTTGAATAGAACTGGCAATTTCTCCTTGTATATTCTCTGAGTTAATTCTACATAGGTAAAAAGGAATGCTTAAATCTTTTAGCATAAATAACAGATTAAAGCAAAAATATATACAAAAATTCCAATGAAAAAGGTCTAGATTTCCAGCCAATAAAAAGACACATTACAATGAAACCTTCCTCTGTTTTTTACACAACTCTTGCCCAATAAACATAAGTCATAGTATACTCATAATATGGAGAACTTATGCATGATAAGTTGGCCCATCGCTATGACTCAAAAAAATTAGGCAGACTTTTTATCTCATAATAATCCTATAAAAAATTTATACGAAATCACTTGAAATACTGGATATATTCAAGCAAAAGACAAAAACAAAAAACAAGAAACAAAAACAAAAACAAAACAAGAAAGGGGAAAGAAAATTAGAAGAAAATACACAACCTGTTACCGTGTCTGGGTCCTTCTATCTGCTCCGACAGTGAGGCCAAGGCTGCATGGGCACAAGCTGCAACAACTCTTGGTCCAACAGCAGAGGCCAAAAAAGCAACCTAGAACATTTATCGAATTAGAAGCACAAAACTCAAGCAAGCAAAAATGTAAGAACTACAGCTAGTATCAAAGGCGTTAAAACTTCTAGTTAGTATCAACACTTGCAATTGGTAAAGATATAGTAATCTCTCTAAACCATATTGCCTCTATTAATTGTCATCAGTGGTTACCAAAGATAGCTCCAATAAAAAGAGCAAGGACTAAAAGATCAATGAAAGAGAGTGATCAAGCCAATGGCCTCAAATTCAATAAAGGTTATAGCTACGAGGCAAAATAACAAGAAGTAGCTGGTATATATGGAGCATCATTGCTGCTTGGTAAAAAGTCTACAAAATGTAGTTTCACTATTAAAGGAAGTCAAGCCAAATATTTTCAGTGCAAATTGAAAAAGTTGAACTCGTTTCACAATTATTTCTATAACAAAAGAAATTGAAATTTTAACCTACTTAGAATGAAGTTAACAGATAGTATTTCAAAATCCTAATCATCAAACCATTTTGGACCACATAGGTCAAAATCAAATGCAATAATTTATCTCAAACTCAATATAAATTATTTTCACATAATCACCAAAATCATCTTAAAGCCCAAACGTCAATTATTAAATGCTAATCACTTACCAAAGCCATAATTGGATTCCTAGAATTTGCAAATGGGAGCCGACTTTCTGAATCAGCTTCTTGAAAGCTTGATCCTGCAAATATAGAGAGACAAGTAAACATAAAAATCTTGAATAAACATCATAATAATAATTTGGAAGGATAGAGATCATCAACATTTAAGAATACCTGGCAAATCACCATTTAGAGTTGAATGTGATCTTCCATAATCATCTCTACTTGATAAATTGGATGGATTGGACATGTTAGGAACCTCAATATTTTCCAGCAGACCATCCTCTATAGGCAGACGAACAAAATGAAGGATGCATTGTGCTTTTAACTTGCTACCAACATGCTCTGCAATTTCATTCCAATTATCACTGTAAATTTCTATGCCCTCAAGCAGCAAAAACATTTCCTGATCACTCCAAGTTTCTCCATCTAGATCACCATAATCTTTTGCAGGATCCACCCTAATAAAATCTAGACTTGAATGACTAGCAACAAATCTTCCCTCATGGAAACAATCAGAGCATAGAAGTACATCAACCTGTTAATTTAAATAATAGTCAGCAAATAGTAGATGTAAGCATAGTAATATACATCAGAATGCATGCTAAACCAAGATTATCAAAGGTAAAGTTGATAGACAAGGATTCTTCAACAAAAAAGTAATGCAATTCCGCTTTCTTTTGGTGAATTATATAGGTTCTTAAACTACTTAACCACAACAAAATAACAAGTGTCATTAGCAAGCCATAGTGAGTGGTGCAAAGTATTTCTGACTCACCTTCTTAAACAAGTTCTTTTCAAGTCCATAATTAGCAATGGTAACAATTATAGCTTACAAATTTAATTTCCATCAGTAGATTCAAAACAACTATTACTCCAATAGCAATGAATCTGCAGTCTTATAGATATCTGTAAAATGCAAGCTAAGGGAATCTCATTGTTAAAGGAACTATTGTAATGACACTTTACGGAGGAAGAGAAACCTAGAAGTGTATATCAAAGCAAGAACGGTCCCAATAGAACACTTTCACTTCTTGTTAAAGAAATAAAAATCTAGAACAACTTTCATCAGATTATACCCATGATTTAGAGTCATACGATATAAGATGACAGCTCAAAGATCCAGACCACAATTATTAGTCACTCAACAAATAGAGAGAAATCCACACCATTTAATTAAAATCTACAAAGAATGTATGCCATGATATAGCAAGAACTTAGTTTTAGCTAATTTCATGAGAGATTACAAAATTTTGGAGAAAAATATTTCAGCAATTGAGATAATTTTCTGCAGTTTAGTTCTTTATATGAACAAGAAAGTCTAATGACAAAAAAAAAATACTAACAAAGAGAGCATGTAGCCTACCTCCTTCTGTGACTGATAGTACAAAATTGGAATAGGCTGAGAACAATGATTGCAATGATTTTTTGATAAACGGTCTCGAATTCTGTTGTCCAAGTCAAAGGAATCATCATCATGACATGAGGATGATGAATAAACATCAGCTGCCTTGAGTCTACACTTGGGCTTGTGAAATTTGATCAAGCTATCGATAGACTTTAAAGCAGCTAATGGCACATAAACCTCACCATTTGAATCCTCCCTCAAGTAGGACCCACCATTCCAAGGTTTAGGACTTGGCGCAGAAGCACAGTAATTGATAATACCCCAGTGATTAAGAAACCAAAAAATTTGACTTAGGTCTTCATAGTTGATACCATCTACCAATCCCTGGCAATCAAAAACGGTGAGCCTCTTCTCTGGATTATCCATGTATTTAGCAACAATATAGTTCCTACATTCCATGTATTTCTCTAGTGTGCTTTCTGGTGATTTTCTAGAGAAAAAATGTGGCACCACTTGTCTCTCCAATCAATACATTGTGGCTGGTGAAAACCAATCTGCAAGGGAGGGAGGATAAACCCACAAAACTGAAAAAAATAATAAATTACAAATGCACATACACAACAAATACATGTGCATATCAAAGAAAATGCCAAGCAACATCTTTTTGGTATAATTCAAATGGTGACAAATAATTTATCACAAAAACCATTTAAATAATTAACCAGTTTAGATATTGGATCCTTTGACCTCAAAATAGAGAAATCATACTTCAAATGAAAAGTCATAGCTGTATATGAATCACACAAAGGCTCTTCACTTAACGTCTAAGATGCATAAATGTAAACACCATCCTAAATGTAATTTCCAGATACTTTGCAACTTAAAGTTCCTCAAATTAGTCACTAGACTAACTTCCTGCTACAGCGAATTGAACTTTTTCAAACCGGCCACAACCAGCTCCATACAAGAATATAAGTGACTTAATTCCCTACTCTTTCTCCCTCTCCCTCTCCCCCTCCCTCTGTTTCTTAAGCATCCCAATTTTTTATTTTTTAATTTCTGTTACTCAAAAGATGAAGGGGAGTAAAATTTCAACAAATATTTTTATCTATCAATACCATACAAAGGAATTTTAATACTCAAAAGCAATCGTATACACCATGAAGCTGCTAGGGCACAAATGTTTGCTAGTTACTTCCAACAAAATAAAGGACACAACAGAGATAGAGCTGAACCTGAATGCATAGGTACTACATGAACTGTACTTCTGATCCGCTTAATGACTCCCCTTCCTTCCATAATTTGCAGCGGAGTAATCACACACGACGCTGAACTCCTGCCATCACTCCTATCCGGATATAACGCCACGCAATCCATCGTCATAGCTGACAGAGCTTGCAGCTGGATGTACGAAATATTCTCCAACGCTGCCACGACACCCCTAGCACTATCGCCAGTCTCACCGACCAAATTCGCCCTCTCAATCACCACAACATTCAACACGAAGGCGTGCGGCCGATTGATAGCGCGATGGACCACCGGAGGGAAGTCGTAGATGCGGGTCTCACCGTCAATTAAGAACTCGCTCTGGTTCGCTGTCGGATCTGGCATCGTGGAGGCATGCTGCAAGTCGTCGCCGTTGTCCATGTTACCGTTATTATTGTGGTGATTGTCCATTTTGTTGTTGTTGTTGTCTTGTTCCTCGTCTTCATCCTCTACGTCGTAGTCTTCGTGCTTGGGTTTTTGCGGCTCGCGCTTTTGCCTCTTCCATTTTTGACTGTCTGAAAGAAATTGAAATTCGATTTGAAAGCCCAAAAAAAAAGAAAAAGAAAAAAATAAAACAATAATATTTCGTTTTTATGTAAAAATAAAATTAAAGAAAGTGTGTGTGGATAGATGGCAATGGCGACGGCAGTCTTCTTACGACCGAAACACTGGACGGACTCTACAAGGGCTGCTGCCATGTTGGGTTAGGGAGATTGAGATGGAGATGGATAGTTAGGGAGGAAAAAATTAGGGCCGGCTAAGTGTTTTAGATCTTTCACTTTCATTTGTTTTATTATTTAATTGTTATACATGTCAATCATTAAAAATTGTGACACAAACTTTTTTACAGACTCCCAAAAGAGTGACACATATGATTTTACTTAGATTTGACTGAAACATACATGTCACTTTCCTAGAAACCGGCACAAATAAAGTGACACATAAACCCAATTTTCTTGTAGTGTCACAACATCCACTGAAGGTATAATCACCTTCAGATCCAGTAATTTTTATGAAAGTCAAATAATCACAGTTCCCTTCACAGAATTATTTAGTTGAAAAATGAATGAACAACATAAACTCTGAAGCAAGACTCTTTCCCCAAATCTGTCCTTCACCTTAATCTACCTGAATCAACTGATGCTTCTCTTCCTTAAATGTAAAAATTTGCCATCAGATTTGTTTTAGCCCATTAATTTACAATGTAATTGGCCATATTAGAAAAAGGAAATAATTGCTAACTCAGAAAAGGGAAAGAGTTACTAACTTGGAGAACGGGATCAAGACTTGAAAGTTATGATTCTGCCGACAGTTTAACAAGATCAAGAATTTCTTCATTTTTCTAGCCAATGGACAATCATTGACATTTTCAAGAGCATAAGAAGCAACTACTTTTAAGAAAAGGATATTGAAATTTGTCTAACAATGGCAATTCTTTCCAAGCTGTAAACCCTGATACTTCAAAAAGTTCAAAGACTTTAAGTAACTTTCTGGACAAGTTTTTAAACATGAAATTTTTCCAGGATTTGGTTCTGCTGGTTGTTTTGTAGGCATGGGAGAGACTTGGGTTCAGAGGTTTAACAGGAGTTTGATCCTTAGACTTTAATAAACCATGTTTTTGGTCGTTTCATTGGCATTTTGAGATGTTTATACATCATGGCGATGCCAACAAAAGGACCTGCAAAATAAAAGAAAGTTACAAGTAAGACAAGAACAAGATTTTGGTAAACATCACTTAAAAATGCTTGCAAAATTTTAAGGCAAATCACACAGCTTCAGCACATCCAGTAACTAAGAGATAAATTGGAGCAAACCTACATTTTCCCACTTCAAAGTAAGAGAAAACTATTATTTCCACCCACATCTATTCAAACCTAGGCTCAGTAAAATATGAGCATTTCCACCAATACCCTGGTTTAAGGGCATTGGAACATTAATTTAGTTGGAAATTTGACAATGATACTTGGAGGGTTAGTAATATGATTAAAAACTCATTTCAATAAGATATATTATATATCTTGAAATGTCCTATAAAAGTAGAGTGAAATATAATATGATTTGAAGAATATAAGATGCACCTTCTGTCACACCCCGCTCCCAAAAAGGTTCAGAACGTGACTACAACATTCATGCAAAGTGATTTAGAGAAAACTAGAGCTAATTCATCAATAATATTCCAAACATCCGGAGTACATTCTCTTTTTCATTTTTTTAACTACAGTACAACACCACACATTAACACAACCTAAAAGGAAACAACCTATTAATTAGCATCGAAAATGGTAATGTTGCAGCAGATCAAAGGTTGTCAAGGGAACACGGTCATCGTTATGCCCAAAAATCCTCCCACAATCTTTAACTTGTCAATTAATTAAGGTACACAACAGACTAGTGAGTATAAAACTTTATATGCAGCTAGAATTAAAAAATATTGTCGTACCACACAAACTAAAACAAATAACAGCGATAACCAGTTAAGAATATGGCTACCATTCATGTGTTAGCACACAAGAAGAAAATGACTTGTTATAGAAGTCAGAAAAACAGTGGATACTGTGCAGGGGTCACACTCCTGCTTGAAAGAATCCACGCGACGGCGCCAATTTTTTGGTTTTTAGCCATTTTCACATTTTAGCTTGGTGCTCCTGCGCCGTATAAGTTACGCGCCTGTGACAACTCTCTGCCTCAACCTCTTTGGTTGGTTAAGGCTGCGCCCCTGTGCCACCATACTAGCGCTCCTACGCCAATTCCGTATCTTGGCCTATATACTTTTCTCTTATGTACCTTACACATATCTATACCATTACCAAATACATTGTGCATATCCATTACTCGAGTCATTCACATTCTCGTACACATTCATAAGCACATATACAATTTGCCTATATGTCTTTCTCCAAAAGCACACATCACTTATACATATGAGCATATTCCATTTCAAAAACAACCTTAGGGACACTCACATATCACATGGTATCCCACAAACTGCTCTCCTATACTTATGTTATATTCTCTGATTTTGCCTATCATTCTTAGTTCATTTTCATTTCTTACATATCCATGCAGTTTTCTAATTTTCGGTCATATATGCCCTTCTTAAGCTATTCACCTCACTTGTACACATATGTGTAATTATCTCAATTCATATTTCCCTTTTTTAGGCTATTTTTTATCACACATACATATACACACATACTTGTCTCAAATTCAGATAACCATATGAATGCATACGACACATATTTTTACATGGGTACACATATGTCACATATAGTCACAAGTGCACACATATACCTTATTCTTAATCAACCTTTTGTCTTAAAGAGCCTTAGGGACACACACACACATCACATGATCACAATTTCGAGGCTAATCTGACAATTCAGGTGATAGCGGTCCCATGCTACTAAATCTCATGCGAGGAGTCATATAGTTTGGGCCTCCCCTCATTCAGATAATTGCACCTAATCACATGAAGCCTTAGGTATACATGTATCACACATAATCACATATTTGAAGCTAGCCTATTGTCCGCTTTGAACTTACGGGACTGGGCTTAGTCATTACCTCCTGCCTCACGGTTTTGTTTTTGGGTGAACATTTCCAGAACCCAACCTATAACGCTATTACTAGCTTTACAAGCATGTGTCACTTTATGGTCTAGAACCTTCAAGAGGTGACACCCATGCATGAGTTACACTTTAAACATTCAATGTTTTCCCATAGGCTTTGGCGCACAAATTTCAACTTCATAACACGTCACACATTGATGAATGCCTACGCATATCACAATTCATATCTCAATCTCACAATTAAGGCTCTAACTAGGCTTCTCATTAATCACAACACATTATACTCAATTTCATGAGTTCACAATTCACCTTTTATAACATAAACTCAAAATCGGATTTTCTATCCATCACAACACATAAATGCAATTATATTAACACTGCGTCTAACAAAGTTTCACTCATAATTCCATTCACAGCACATTAATGGCATTCTAATCCACATATCACACATAGGTTCATAAACACAATAAGCATACACATCTCAGTGTAATTAGATACATCCGTTATGTCCTCAAAAAAGGGGATCTAGCTACTTACCTGTATACGTCATTCGTTGACTTGGATTTCCACTTAGAAATTATTGAATCTCTTAAAAGGTTAGTAACACTTCACTCAACCAATAACATCATAGAAAATTCACTAGTATACATATATAGGTTGGACAATTATAACAAGAGGATACTTACTCCAATTATCACCAAATTTCATGGTACTCAAGTAAAAACACATATTATATCCCATGAATTTTATTGGGTTTATAAGGCCATGTATCCCTTAAAAACCCTTAATTTCATTCACACAAAAAATCGATTCGCAAGCCTCTCAACTGAGTAATGCAATTTTGAAGAATTTTATAAAATTCTACAATAATCAAATCTCTGCCAAACATTTCAACCTAGAAATAGGCACATATGAGAGTCATTTCATTGAAAATCATAATTTTCTAAGGAGTTCAAGTCAGTCAAAAGTAATTTACTTCATATACTCTGTTCTCAAAATTGACATTCTTAATTTCATAAGTCCAGCTTTGAAAAGTCACGACAATTCGTACAAAACTCTAAAAATCATGAAAATCTATAGTATAACCAAAAATGTGTTCATTCATATCAAAAAATCATGAAGTTTTATGAAGATTTAACCCCCCAATTCGACTTCATTCTCCTTGCTCTGTTTTAAAATAGGGGAAATCAATATTTCGTACAAGAACTTCAAAAATACACCTACTTCAAATTTTTGAGTGATTCAAAATTTTATGAACTTCTTAATGTTTTAGTTTGCTATACAAAAATTTCAAAGCCGACAAACAACCTTCGAATTTATGAGAATTTTCGTACCCTATACTACTCAGTATAGAAATTCTATAGAACTTAAACTCCATCATCAATTCTAACCTCTTATCACTATCCAATTTTATCAAATCTTCCACAACTCATATAAAATCATGTTTTCTAATAGATTTTGGAACACGCATAACATAATTATACCTTGATTCATACTATCTCACCTTAATTTCTTCCAAATATACAATAAATAACACAAGATTATTGAAGGGGAGATGGAATTGTACCTCTTTCCTTCCTTCTTCTTCTCCTTACTCAATTCCTCACAAATTTATTGTAGAGAAATGAGGGAGAGAGGGCTAGACGTTTTAGAGAAAGAGGGGAGGTAAAAATGGGTTTTTCTAGAGGCTACCCCATGTATTTATAGATAAACATCAAAACAAAATTCAATTCAACCATTAAACTTTCTTAATTTTCTTAGACCCTCCAACAATTTAATTCATTGCATACTCTTAGGCATACACATATATACAATAATATAGATAGTGTGACACATTAAGGTTACGATCATTCACAAAAATTTGGGATGTCACACCGCCCTAGGGTAGATTTCCAAATATAGAAAACTTTTACAAACCCATGGAAGATTGGAACAATCCGTATTCATAACGACACCAAGGATTGGCTTGACTTGGCAGAGATGCTTAATCATAACCCTAAACTGAAGAATGATAACTGAAGAAGAAAAGGTATCATGGTGATTGGTTATGATTTGGGAGCGAAATTTTTGGTCGTGCCGTGTTAAATATAGTGGGTTTCGTAAACGCAATTTACAATTAGCTCCCTTGATTTTGCAGAAAGAGCAATAACTCAAAAGATTTGATAATAAGTGTTAACTTGTATTCTGACTATCATAACTGGTCAAAATTAGCTTCCATCATTTATCTAAGTCTTGAGAGGTGATTCCACAAAATTATTGATGATATATTAGATTATATAACTTGATTGTGTACATTATAATCATAATTTTTATATTTTACATGATTACATTTTATTCTAATACCAAATGAAAAATTCCTAAAAAATCGTTTTCTGTGATAGACTAATCTACGCATTCAACTTTTTCCGAAACATATTTGATTTTCTTCCTCTCACTTTTTTCAACATGTTCATAGTGCTAATTATGATTTCTGACAAAAATCAACACAGATCATGTGCAACATAATCATAGTAGAAGTAATATTACCCTTACAAAATTTTTATACAAATTTATTCAAATAAGCTGACTAAATATTATATAATTGAATAAATAAAAACTAATAATAAATGACATTAATCAAGATAAAAAATGTGATAATTATAAAACGACATCACATTGATTTTTATATATAAGTGTATATAAATATCTTGTAAGAGTAACTTCACTCTAGTAAAAGATAATAATCAGAATCACCTTACTACAATTTTCCTAACTTTAATCTTTTTTTTTTAATTGAAATCAATCTCTATGTTATTTACTTCGCATCTTCCAATAAACTAGCTGGATTAATTAAGGCGAGTATTGGAGCTTCGCTATCCTCCATACATAAAGCCAACGCATTTTAAACTCAGGTGATCTATTTACACCTAATACACTTGTTTACAAAACTTTTGACTGAATTGTAGTCTTGAAAAATTTGGGATTGTAACATAAGAAACATACACACAACAAAAGCTGGGTGCAGAAGGATAAAAATAATTTATTTAAGGGTGAAGCTATTTGCGCCTGTAAATCTATTATAAACACACTATTTCTTTGCACCTATAGGTAAATTTAAACAGATAATTTTTATTCAATACACTTTCATATTTCAATAATGTTCCAATAATGGAGCAAGATCCTCTCATAATCTAATTTTTATCTTCATAGTATCTTATGACATGTGACAATTATTAAATTGAATGATTAAGATTTACTTCTCTTATTATTATTATTATTATTATATAAAAATGGACAGATTTATTTTAAAAAAAAATCTCTTCCACCATTCTTCACGGAGGATCTGACTTCCCAAATTAATATTCTTTGGCTTTGAAAAAAAAAACAAATATCCCCTCTTCAGCACAATTTTGCAGTTATTGTTTCTTTTTGTTGCAATTTTTTTCTCTCATTTCTTGTATATCTTTGAAATTTATCAAACAAGCACTCTGCTCTCATGTCCCACCGGGTTCAACTTGCGAGATTGGTTTTAGATCCTCTGATCAAACCAACCAATTCCCATAGTGGCACTTAGTATTTAGACCGAATCTAAAAAAAATAACTGACTTATGTTAATCTCAAATCAAAGTTATTTTAACTTTTGGGAAAACACATCTAATTAATTAACAGAGCGTCGAGACTGAGAACATCTAACTAATTGACAAAGTTTCGAGCATGAGAACTTGAACTAGCTTAGTAGAATCACATGCTTATGTGAATGTCATAATGAAGGATTTCTTTTCGTACTGTTTGGGATAATGAAAAATAGTGGAAGGCAAAGAAGCTAGAACGGGGAAGTTAAAAGCGCTTAAGACTTTAATTTATGTTTTCCACAGTAATAAAACTATGTCGTTTGCTTGCAAGAAGCAATAAAAGTAATCATAGCCATTTACTCAATAATTATCATGTCATAAAGTCCTAATCCTACGAAGGTTAGGGAAAAATCAGATTAAGATTCTTGTTAGGAAAAATCAGATTAGAACAAGATTCGGATCCCCCAATAACATCCTTATCTTCTTTCAATTATCAGTTAACATTTTTTGTTCTAATTATGCATTCACTCTTTGGGTTTTCTAAGCTCTATTCTCTTGACCTATGATCTATTATTCTTGGGTCTCTTCACCAAGTCTTTGCTAGCAAAGAAAGGCTCCTCAATAGCTCTAGTTGAGTAATTTTTTATATTAATCATTTCACCCAAGTCGGCCTTAAGGTTATGCATAGATGAGAGAAATAGACTTTGTAGTAATGGAATCCATTTATTAAATGGAATGACCATGTGACATCCCAAATTTTACAAAAAAACATAACCTTAATATGTCACAATATCTATATTATTATATATGTGTGTATGCTTAAGAGTATGCAATGAATTAAATTATTGAAGGGTCTAAATGAAGCATTAAGGAAGTTGAGGACTGAATTTAATTTATTCCTGCATGTTTATCTATATATATATATATAGGGGTAGACTCTAGAAAACTCATTTTTCCTCCCCTCTTTCTTTAAAATGTCCAGCCATTCTCCTTCATTTCTCTTCATCAAACTTGCAAGAAATTAAGTAGGAAAAAGAAGAAATAGGCAAGGAGAGAGGTAATATTCTTTCCCTTCTCCAATTAGACATGAGAATTTGTTAAGAATTGTTATAGTATAAATTGATTTATGATATTATTATGCTTTATATGCTCTGAAAATTTATGAAATCATGATTTATGGTGAGTTATGGAAGATTTAAAGAGATTGGATGTGGTTAGGAAGCTAGAAGTAGAGTTTGAGTTTAAATCTTGCAGAGTTCATTTCAATGAGCAGTATGAGGTGCGAAAATTCTCATAATTTCTATGATTATTTGCTGGCTTTAAAATTTTTATATGGTAAACTAGATATATCAAGAAGTTCATAGAATTTTAAAACACTAAAAGATTCATAATGTGTGAATTATAATGAATTTTTTAAGTTATTGAACCAGAATTAGAATTCGCCTATTTTGGAACAGAGCATGGGGAACGAATTTTAACTGAAGGACTACACCTTCATAAAAAATCTCTGATTTTTGGTGACCATGATTTTTTGTGAAATGAAAATTTTCAAGATTTTTGAAGCTTTGTAAGATTTATTAGGATTTTTCAAAGTTGGGTTTATGAAACTGAAAAGTTTAGCTTTCGAAATAGAGCAAGCAAAAAAAAAAAAAAAGCTTTTGACCAACTTAAACTCCATAGAAAATTCTGATTTTTGATAAAAATGACTTATACATGTGTCTATTACTAGGTTGGAAAGTTTGGTAAAGATTTGATTATTATAGATTTTATAAAATTCTTCAAAGCAGTAATGCTCAATTAAGAACTCTGTAGACAAGATTTTTGTGTCAACAAAACTAAAGGGTTTTAAGGAGCACATACCCTTTTTTTTATTCCTTAAATTTCACGAAACATTGTACGTGTCTATTTGATCTCCATGAAATTTGATAAGGATTAGGACAAGTTTCCTTCAAATACAAATATATTGTTGGATTGTCATTGCAGTTATTTTGGTGGTTGAGTGTTTGCTAACCCCTAAGGAAGCAAATTAAGCAAGCAAGCTAAACCATTCTGAGGAGACAATAAATTTGTTGTTGTGTTATATATGCTAATTGTGCCATGGGATTTTTTTAAGTGTTAATGCCATAGTTATTATATTGTTGTGTTTGCAATGGATGGAATATATGATTTGGAACTTCTGTTATTGAATGTGAAATGTGAATTCATGAACGGCATGTGATGTGGTGTGGGATGAAATTTGAAATGTGAATGTTGAGGTAGAAAAGACATGCCCTAAATTGCAATGTGTTATGAATATGATATGTGATGGCATTGAATTGCGCCATGAATTTGACATGTGATTTCCGAAATTTGTGTTTAAGGCTTTGATATGTGATTTTCGAAATGTGTGTTTATGACCTTGATATGAGATTTCTAGAATTGTCTTTAAGACTTTAATATATGATGGCCTGGAAATGGGCATATGGTTTTTATGTGACTGTAATGAGAATTATGATAATGCAAGGCATGCACTAATATGTGAATGTTATGAAATACAAATTTGCATGCCAAAACCTTGGGGAAAACATTGAAAGTTTATTGTGTAACTTATGCATGGGTTGGGTTGTAAAAGTGTCCGCTTGAGACTAGAGGACGTGTTTTGGGTTGGGTTGGGTTAGGTTGGGTTGGCTTGTGGAAGTGTCTGCCCGAAGCTAGCGAATGCATTTTGGGTTGGGTTGTAAAAGTTTTCACCCAAAAGCAAAACCATGAGGCAAGGCATAACGGGGACCTAAGCCCGTTGGGTTAGTAAGCCCAGTCCTGTAAGTCCAAAGCAGACAATATCCTAAAAGCAAAACCGTTAGACAGGGGGAAACAAGGACCTAAGCCTGTTGGGTTAGCAAGCCAAGTCCTATAAGTCCAAAGCGAAAAATGAACCGGTATCACCCAGATTGACTTAAACTTATGGTAATGTGCATGGGTCAAATCTTTGTGATTGATTGAATGAGGGAAGGCCCAAACCGCGTGCTTTCTTATATAGGATTTGATAGCATGGACCCAGTATCACCCAAATTGTCGAACTAGTCTCAAATTTGTGATAATATGTGTTATATCTCCCCAAGGTTATATTGAAAACAGATAAGTGAATGTGTGAAGGAAATAAGCATATATATATGAATGCGTTGTGACTATATAAATCGGCATATGTGTATTGTATGATGAAAATAGCCTAAGAAAGGCATATGTGAAATGAGGCAAGTACATATGTATATGCAAGTGTGATAAGAACCGCCTGAAAAAGGCATATGCGAATTGAGACAGATACATATGTATATGTATGTGTGATAAGAATGCCTCAACTTGTGATACTATGTGATGTTTGTGTGTGTCCTTAAGGCTAAATTATGTATATGGAAAAGAAATATTCACGTGTATGTGTGAATGATGCTAATAGCCTAAGGAGGGTACAAATGAGGTGAAATGAGTGCATATATGTGTGAGTAATGTGGATTGCTTAAGAAAAGCATATGTATGGAATGAAACATGCTCTTATACGTGTGTATAAGAATGTAAATGGGATGAGAAAAATGCATATTGAGTAAGCTATATGCTTACAAATGTGTATAAAAAATGTGAATGACTTGAGTAATGCATAGGTGAATGTTATTAGTAATGGTGTGGATGTATAAGGGGTAGACAGGACAAAAAGTTATATGCCAAAACACAGAATTTGAGAGGGAGCGCCAGGGTGGTGGCATAGGAGCGCAACCGTAACCGACCTTAGAAGGCCTAGACAAAAAGTCGGCGTAGGGGTGCAACTTAGGTGGCACAGGAGCGCCAACCTTTTTTATTGAATATGTGTTAGGACAGAAGCTTGGAGCAGTCGCACCATGTCCTCTGCATAGGAGCGCGACCCCTTTATCCTAGACACTATTTTCCAACTTCTATAACAAGTCATTCATTTCTTGTATGCTAAGAATTAAATAGTAGCCACACTCTGTATTGATTATTATTGTTTAATTGGCTACTGTGGTGCTTATATTTAGCTTACTTACTAAGTTTTATGATCATTAGATTTATTGTGTGCCTTAGGTGATTAATGTTGCTCGGATTAAGGAAGATTTTGGCAGGATGACGACAGAGTTCCCTTGACAGCCATAGGCCGCTGCGATATTATATTTATGTTGGTCATTATTTTGAGTTGCATGCTAGACCTTTAATGTATAGGGTATTAACATGGCGGCAATTAGTTGTTTGCCTGCGTATTGAAACCCTAGACTACATCTTCCAATCTTCTCATAGCGATTGATTGGCGGGTTTCAAAGAAAATTCACTCTCGAGGCAAGGAAAGAACTTCCTAGTACCCCAAGCATATGTTGAAATCTTTGCTAAGACAACAGAAGGTGGCGAATGTACATCTAACGAGAAAGAGGAGTGGTCGGGTGGCTCTATTATCTTGAAAAGAAGAAATGTAGGCGCTATCAGGAAAAGAAATGCTCTAGTCAAGCTCAATCTCTCCTATGTAGGGATGGAGTGAGGAAAGCGAATCAGGTCAAGCATATTGATAGGTTTGTTTGAAATAAGATCTGTGGGTTAAGGACTTTAATGGCTTGCTCCCTCTATTCCTCACATAAGTTTCCTAAACCTCTAAATGTGATGGTCTACCGTCATCTAACTTTTTAAACCAAAATGATGTATATTTTGAAACTATCTATAAATTTTGAATGTTATATATTCATTCTAATACCATAAATGTTGGATGTTGCTAAATGAAAGGAAGTCGTGATCATTTGCAAGATAAAGACAAGAATGAGAATAAAAGATTTCACAAATGTAATTAAGCAAAATAATTCAAAATTTTAAGGCAAGTCACACTACTTAAAAGCACATCCAATGACTTGAATGTCATACTAATTTTCAGCAAATCAGAACTTCCCTCTTCGAAGTAAGAGAAAATTATTGTTTTAGACTAGGGGTGGGAATACGGGTTCACGGGTCGTGTTTGTATCGTGTCAAACTATGACACGATAAAAATTGACTCAACTCAAACACGACTCATTTATTATTCGTGTCAAAAACACCCAACCCAAACATGACACGATTATTAAATGGGTGACACGACTCGACACGCTAACACAGATAATAAAGAAATTTTCAGGCAAAGAATTAATAATTTTTAAAACAACATCTGCATCATTGTAATTCTTTCCTAATAAGGTTGCAGCATTGGTTATCTCACACAATCTTGCATAAAATTCTGAAACTGCCTCATCCTCTCGCATTTTGATTTTGTCGAATTGAGAAGCAAGCATCAAGATTTTAGTTCTTTTAATTGATATAATCCCTTCATATTTATTTTGAAGTCTCTCCCATGCATCTTTGGCTAATGTGCAAGAAGAAATTATGCTAAAAGCATTCGGATGGACTACATTGAAAAGTAGTGAATGGCTTTAGAACTCCATTGAGTTGCATCAAAGTCTTGTTAATTCAAACTTGATTCTTCTTTACAACTCTAATGCCTTCTTGATTTGTTTAAGTAGGTGGACTTCATCCATAAACAATAGTTTTCCAAACCCTCTCATCAATTGCCTTAAGAAAGAACTTCATTTTGGCCTTTCGGTACCCATGGGTGCTTTCATCAAGAAGAGGTGGATGATTAATTGATCCTTCGTGCTTATGAAAATCCATAGCTAAAGAACAATGATAGGATCTGCACAAGTCCGTTGGTACTTTGGTCTGATACTAATTGTATGTTCTGAAGCTATAGACATAGTTTCATAAAACAGAACTATCATAGTTATATCAAGTGTAGCAGAACATAAATAAATTTGCACAGAGGAAATTAATAGGGTTCAACTATAAGAAGCCTACATTCACGGGCAACCAAGCTGTAATTCACTGTGATGTTCACATTTACAAGGACAAGGGCTTTACGGCTGATAAACTCCCTGTTCACTCACACTCACCTATCCTATATAAACAACATTCTAAAACCCATAAAACTCCATTCATAGCAAATCAACTTTTTCTTTTGCTACACACCCACAATTTGAGTCACCCTCAAATTGTGTTACACGTTCTCAATTAGATAACCCTACTCACCTAGTTTATCACAAATATATATAGTAAATTATGCTTATCACAACTCAAGCTAAACTTATACATTTTGCCTATAAAATCGTTATTGGACAGAGGAATAGGTCTTCTAGTAATATATAACTTGTCTGACAACTTTTCCTTATTTAATAAGGATTCTTCAATAACTTTCCTAATAATAATTATCTTGCAGATCTTATTCATATAGGAAAGACAAATCACATTAGGATAATGTATAAATCAACATGATGTCAATCTATTCCTAAAGTGAGGTAAAATCAAAGTATTCCTAAAATAAATCCAAATCTGGAAACAATATCTAGTTATGTTATAGCAAACAATAGCAGCTATAAAACAGGAAACTAAAACTTAAAATATAACCAGTTTGATTTTCTCTCAAACTGCCAACTCAGCAATGCCACATAGATTTACTATGACACATGGCAGTCCACATGGCATTGTCCTTACACATACCCCCTTACATATTCCAATAATATCCTTATCTTCCCCGCAATTATCACTCTAATAGTTTTCTTTCTGATTTTGCTCTTGGCCTATGATCTATTCTTCTTACGTCTCTTCACCAATTCTCTTCTAGCAAAGAAGGGGCTCCTCGGCATCACTGCCTGAGCGAATTTTCTATATTAATCGTTTCACCCAGGTCTTCCTTGAGGGTATGCATAAATGGAATCGATTAAATCGAAGGCCATAGAGGCAATGGACAATATGGCTTGCTCCCTCTATTCTTCGTAGAAGTTTCCTCAATTTTTGGATGTGATTATCCGCCATCGTTCGACTTTTGAGCCAAAAAAAATCTATAATTTGAAACTGTCTATAAATCTTAGATGCTATGTATTCATTCTAATGGGAAAAGTTTATCAGATTTTAAAAATAATCAAAATAAATTCTTTTAGAAGACAGAAATCTTGATAACACCTTTACCATACTGTAGGTTGTCTGTAAATCTTTATAAGTTTGTAAGCCAAAGTGTGTTAGAATATGCCTAATAATCATAGAATACAGGTCTTGAAAGTCGTTTAGTCTTTCTACTTTTGTTTAAATCTAATTGTTATGGCCATAACAAAATTGAGCCTCAATTATTTTTAATTCAGTAAGCCCATTACTGAAGCCCACTTATTTGGGCCCATTATCTGGGTCCCACAATGACCTAGCCTCAATTATTTCTAATACAGTAATCCCATTACTGAAGCGCACTATTTGAGCCCATTGTCTGGGTCCCACAATGACCCGTCCTGGCTCAATTATTTCTAATACAGTAAGCCCATTACTGTAGTCCATTATTTGGGCCCATTATCTGGGTCCCATAATGACCCATCCAGACTCCTATATAAACCCTCCGAATTATTACTCAAGGTATGCACACTTTTCTGAACCTATTCCCTCTCTAAATTTCCTTCACTTTTGAGAGCTTCTCTCTCTAGAAAATTCTCCTAGAAAATTTCGGAGTGCCGAAAACTGACTTGAGCGTCGGAGGGTTCTCGCCGGCACCCCTGACTATTTTTTTGTGCTCGCAGGATTGGACCCGACGTACGACTCGAGCTCCGACCTGCTTCCTGGCCTTCCGGAAATCGTGCATCAACAGTTGGCGCCGTCTGTGGGAACGACAATCTAAGCCTCTTTAGTTGTTGCTCCCATCCAAACGTACTCAAACACATCATGAGTCACGAATCCCAACACTCGACCTCCCTAGAGGTCGACGAAGGAATCGAGGTAGAAGCACCTCCCCGACGCCGAAGGGTAGTTGATACAGGGAGATCTTTAGTGATATCCTCTGGGGTGGGGCGTGACCTCAGGCAACCCCGACTTCCACTTAGAAGACCGAGGAAGGGCAAGACGAATCGATTAACTACCATGGAACTTACCATGCAAAATTTTAGTGAACAGATGAACCGTATGGTGACTATGTTCAACCAAACATCTGGACAAAATGCTCAGCAGGCTGCAAACACTGCTGGGAATAACCCAATTAGTGCCATGGTAGTACCTAATGTCCAAACGGATGTTGGTGGGCATCCTGATTTAGTCGCCCAGACTACTGGATTGCTTCGCCATCAGGTCATTCAACCGAATCTTCCCCATCCTATTGTTCAAGGAGGGGATGGTCGCCCAAAGATTCCCTCTCCTTCGTATATCATATCTGAATAACAGTTAGCAGCTGTAGACCTTCGACACTCTCTGAACAAGAAACGCCATACAAGCGTTGAGCAGGTACCAAGGAGAAGTAATATTGATCAACCAGCTTATTCTTATCATGGTCCTTACACTCCGGGGGGTAATTATCAGTCAAAAACAAACCACCCCCACCAGAAGAGTCTGACGTCCTCGTCGGAAGGATGTTGTTGTTGCCCTCCCCACTTTTCATCATCATGTGATCTTCCTCTCCCAAATAGCAATCCTACATGCTACTACCTCAGAATTAGATACTCCCTTTCTCCAACTCCCCTAGCTCCGATGATCAAGGATCTCGCCCGCTTCCTTGTCCTACTGTCTCGCGAAAATAGGAGGAGCTCCTGGGCTTGTTGGTACCCACCCAATCAACCAAGTCTCTAAAGGCATTAGGAACTCACACGATTAACCTCAGTTTGTAGCTTTGCCCAAAACTACAATAATATTGACAACTACCCCAGCTGTCCACTTTAGAATTAGGCCTCGATGAAATGTGCTAGCTGCTCTCCCCGCTGCTACACTCTAATGGGCTGCATCAAGTCACCCAAACCCAATTCTCTCATGTGACTCCGGCCACACGCTGTTGTTGCAGATTTCTCCCCATGTAGCGCAATCATCCCCGATCAATTTACCCTCAAATTGATGATGATTTGCAGTCTCTACTCAACTCCATTCCCCCATGGTGTTGAAAAAGCGCCACTGAAAATCCACTCATGAACCGCACCCACGATTCTCTATCTTCTGGATTTCGAAGATACGACACCACATAACAACTCCGCTGCCTCAGTCCGTCGGGCAGACTGTTGAAGACCTGTGCCTTCATTTCATTAGTGCATTCACCCATGAAAGCACCATTTGTCACTACAATGCATCCCCATGATACCAGCATGCCAAATGAACTCTCCATGCTGAATGTTCACCTCATTCAGCAGCTCATTTCACCATCCGCTGCTCCCTAGCCCGGATATATGCCACTGGTAAGGAACTGATGTCAGGGGGTCATCGCACCATCAGCCCTCTCACTGTCGTGATCACTCATATCAGTCAATTGGTAAGGGTTTTTGGAAGTCCATGATGCACCCCATTTGCATCCTTGACAGCTAACACCTCGAACCACCCCACCAGATCCATATGTGCCATCAAAAAGGACTCCATTTCTATGTCAAACCCCATCTCCAATTGCCTAGTCGACTGAAATGGCCTCACCTCATGTTTGCCACTAGTCAACACTTGAGCCTCCACCTCTACAGAATTCTCCCCATCCGGTATTGGATACCGTACACAAATGAGGAATCAAACCCACGTTGTACTGAAGAAAAAACTCAATCCCTCGCATCAGCTCAAAATCACTCAATGGAACCACTGCCAAATTCACCCCGTATTGGACAGTCCCTTGCCCTATGAGATCCGTCACAAATGAAGCACCCCGTAAGCTTACTTTTGCTCTGCTGCAAATATCCTTGTTTGGTCTTGCTAGATTCAGCTTCCCTAGTCTCCCCCTTAGAAACTCCAGCCTTCTTCCTTCCCTCGGGCTTCTTCCTCTCATGCATGAAAAATGCCTCGAAATGGAAGTCAACCAAACCATCCGCAACAGCAATTGTAGTGGGTAAATCCGTTACCCCTTGCCTAGGCAACTCTATTTGCGCCAAGGCTGCAATCCCGACACAAAGTTGAAAAGCTTGTCTTCATCTGACATATTCTTGATGTCCAACATCAAGGAGCTGAATTCCTTTACGTACTCCCGCACAGAACCCGTGTGCTTGAGTTTCTTAAGGCTCTCCCTTGCAAGCCACCCCACATTGCAAGGTAGGAATTGACCCTTCAATTCCCGTTTGAGTGTTTCCCATGTCTCAATGGCTGGTATCACTGCATTGGCATCTTCTTGGATACGAGTGCGCCACCAAAGCGTCGCATCACCCACCAAATACATGCTAGTGATGGTTACTTTCTCGGTCTTGGCCACTCTAGCAGCTTTGAAGTACTGCTCCATATCCCATAAGAAATTCTTTAGCTCTTTGGCATCCCTCATTCCGCCAAATGGTTTCGGCTCCGACACCTTGATTCCCGAATGGACAGCCCCTACTGCCCCAGATGCACTACTCATTGCTTGCTTGATCACTTTAAGTTCATCTTTCATCTCTATAAGGCTTTACTTAAACGTATCAGTCAAGGCAATGATGTCCTCCGAAATAGCATCAAATTTCTCGTTCACCTCACGCATTAACTCCACCAATGTTCCGTGCAAAGTTGCAATCTCAGCCCCATGCATCTCCGATTGCTCCATCAAGCTCCCCTCCTGTTGAGCTTGTGGTATGCCAACCAGCGCCTCTAACTGTGCCAATCTATCTTTGAGCATCTCCCCAGGCATTATGCTCAAAAGATAACCAGAATGTGAGTAGGTAGAAACAAGTTACGCAAGATGCCTTAAACCCCCGCTCGAATGCCACTTTGGCCCTCGTAGCTAAACTGGACCTCTTCGCCAACTTGGCCCTCCTAGCCAACCTTGGCTCTCCTTGCCACAACCGGGCTCTGATACCACATGTCACAGGACTTTTTTCTGATATGCGGATTGCCCTGCGATAGCGCTAAGCCCCCACTTAGCCAGCTACTTGATAAACCGCTTTAGAGGTTCTCACCGAGGCATGCGTAACTCAACTCACAATTTTTTAAGAACGCACACAAAAGGATTTACGGAGGCACCAACTTCCAACTTTTCTTTTTATTGCCTCAAAGAAAAGAATACAATCCGTCCCAAGATTGTGTGCTGGAAACACTCACAATGATACTCACACTAGCTACTCCGTTCGCTAAGTGTTTTCCCCTTGTGTCACTCTCTACCCCTGTAGAGTTCTGCCTGGAGACCTCCCTCTGGAGTGTCTACCTATTTCCAGCCCACCATCTTGGTATATATATAGCCAACCAACAACCCTGGCTGCTAGGTTCCATGTAGTTGACATCCCCAACTACTAGTCTAGGTGGCGCGCTCCTACGCTGCCACATAATCCTCCACTCCCCCATAAGTGGAGATCATGGGAGTTAACT
Source organism: Boswellia sacra (assembly GCA_013180625.2). Taxonomy (NCBI): domain Eukaryota; kingdom Viridiplantae; phylum Streptophyta; class Magnoliopsida; order Sapindales; family Burseraceae; genus Boswellia; species Boswellia sacra. Next base: position 203,356 of record SNVD02005053.1, read on the forward strand.
ACCCGTAGCTCCCCACTTCCTCTCATGGGTATAACCACCCATGATTGAAGATCATGGCATGGAAGTAACTCCCATGAGTAACTTCCCACTTCGGAAGTAACCACTTCGAGTAATTTCCCACTTCGGAAGTAACTACCTCGAGTAACTTCCCACTCCGTAGGAAGTAACCACCCAAGTAACTTCCCACTTCCCTCATGAGCATAACTACCCATGAGTGGGATCACGGCATAGAATATGGGAATTAACTTCCTACTACCCTTCCTATTCTCGAGGACATGGTTGAGCCCTCTCAACCACTAAGTTAGTGGGGAAGTTACATTTCCTACACCTTAGGAAATAACTTTCACCCCACTACTTCCTTATTTTTAGGAACCACAATCCTCTTGGATATGTTCCATGTTTTAAGCCCACTAACACGCCCATATGCACCATGAACCGCTGCTGTGCACCATGTCGCCCGATGCCATGCGCCATGTCGCCACTTTGTGGTGTGCTACCCGTGCGCATGCTTGCTACCCCGCAAGCGTCCCGGCCCGCATGCGTGCATGTGCTAGTGTCCATGCACTACGTTGCCCCCAACGTGCGCGTAGCATCGTTGTGTCGCGCCCAACTCCCATGTGCGCTCCACACATCATGCCCACAACTCGTGCGTGCATGTTATACCACTGTGCCCCGCACATCTCTATGCGCGCGCCACACATCATGCCCGTAACCCGTACGTGCATGTTATCTCACTATGCCACGCCCATCTCATATGCGTGCCATACTACGCTCGCTACCAATGCATGCGTATTATTTCGTTGCACCACACATCCCCCTGTGTCAGCGTTCATATTGCCTTGCGCTTCCCCTCGCGCAGCAATGCCTCTATCACGCCACACAACGCCTCCACACCTTGCTTAAGCACTCACCCACGTGCTTCTCATGGGCATGCACCCTTGCAGCCCCCTCCAAGCCATGGCGTAGCGCAAGGCATACTATGCCAGCCATGTGCGAAAATCAAGGGTGTAACAGTCAGCCTCCCACCACTTTTCAACCTCCGGTTCATTATCTAAGGTAGCAGAAGACGACCAGTCGCTATCCCCCTCAGTATCTACCACCATGTGGTTAATAGAATTATGTCTCAGCTTACGATCCTGACCGAAGAAGTTTTGGTAAAACTCATTAACTTCTTTACGGTTGGTCACAGGATCCTTATCTCTGGAAGACTGGGTTTGATGACTCGATTCCCCCCGTAGCACTTTCACAGTGGTTTTAACTCTAGCCATCTGCACAGTCAAAGAGGGGTCATTAGTCATCAAACCAAGTCTACTGAGGGAGGAAGGAGCTGAAAGGAAAAAAATGCTTGGGGACGGTATTGAAAGTTTTCCAAAATAGCTCCTGAAAAATACTTTAAAAAATTCACGGAAACACCCCCGCAAAAAAAAATGAAAGTTTGAAAATTCGCGGAAACACCCCCACTAATTAAAATCAAAGTTTCAAAATTCACGAAAACACCCCCGCGGATTAAAAATGAAGTTTCAAAACATTGCAGGAACACCCCCGCGGGTAAAAAATGAAGTTTTAAAATTTGGCGGAAACACCCCCACGGGTAAATAAACAAAATTTTGAAGAAATTACTGAGGAGCCCCCGCACTTACTCAAATTTCTTCTGGGAGGCCCCTGCATGCTACGTGAACAGTGCACGTAGCATGCAACGCGACCAGCACCCGCGGGCTCGCCCCCCTCGCGCACCCAGCGCCCCACGGCCTTGCCCTCGCGCACCCAGCACCCCGCGGCCTCGCCCCGCGCGCCCAGCGCGCCGCCGGTTCGCCCCCGCGCGCCCAGCGCCCCGCGAGCTCGCCCCGGCGCGCCCCGCGAGCTCGTCCATGCGCGCCCAGCACCCCGCGAGCTCGTCCATGCGCGCCCAGCACCTCCAGCTCGCCCCGCGCGAGCTTGGCCTCCCTGCGCACGCAGCACGCCCCCGCGGGCTCTTCCTTCGCATGCGGCATGCAGCTAGCCCACGTGAGCTTGACCTTCCCCGCGCAAGTTCTCCCTTCGAATGAAGCACGCAGCTTGCCCGCGTGAAGCCTGACTCTCCATTCGCGTGCATCTCATCCTTGGAAGCTCGCCTCTCGCCCCCTGCGGGCTCAATGGCACAAAGCCATAAATCCTCGCCTCTCACAGCTTACTCCTCCCCTTTGCACGCTCGGCCCTCGCCCTTGGAGCTCGCCCCTCGCCGCCCCCACGCATAACAGCTCGCATTCGCGAGATACAGCACGCCCAGCATCCGCCCGAGGATGCTGCTCGCCATGCATGCATTAGCAGCTCGCCCTCGCGAGCTTGTTACGCATGCTGCTCGCCATGCATGCGTAGGCAGATTGCCCTTGCGAGCTTGCTACGCATGCTGCTCGCCCATGCATGCGTAGACTCTTCTCTCTCTGTCTCAGTGTTGGTCTGCGTTTGTGTCTGTAGCCTTCATTGACGTTGCTCTCATTTGGGTTTGTTTGTGAACAGTCACTGATCATTTGGGTTTGTTTGTGAACGGTCACTGAAAATTTTCAAAGTGTTCCAGGCTCTGCAGGGACATGCAACACATGCTTTAGCTAATATCTGTGATGGGATGTCTGCTTTAATAATGTACCTTGGAAAAATTATCACAATCTCCTCGCCTAGCAGCTCCAGTGGCCGGTATTATAGGACCACATGCCTACGCTCTTATGTTCTTGGAGCTAAATTCAGTTGTTGATGAGGAACCTTTTGATGCAACAAAGATAGAGGATATACTAGTTATGTTACTGAAGCCTCGTGATAATAAACTTGTTCAAGAGCGTGTGCTTGAGGCTCTCTCTGACAAGCTAACCAAATATACTTCCAATCCGGAGAATGGTGAATTCTATTTGCTTGGGTCGCTTACACTGCTTGCCTTCAAGAATAACTAAATCGCCCCTAGGCCTACGTCGACCCTTTAGTCGACTTGGGCCTGGGGGGACTACTGTTATGGCCATAACAAAATTGGGCCTCAATTATTTTTAATTCAGTAAGCCCATTACTGAAGCCCACTTATTTGGGCCCATTATCTGGGTCCCACAATGACCCAGCCTCAATTATTTCTAATACAGTAAGCCCATTACTGAAGCGCACTATTTGGACCCATTGTCTGGGTCCCACAATGACCCGTCTTGGCTCAATTATTTCTAATACAGTAAGCCTATTACTGTAGTCCATTATTTGGGCCCATTATCTGGGTCTCACAATGACCCATCCGGACTCCTATATAAACCCTCCGAATTATTACTCAAGGTATGCACGCTTTTCTGAACCTATTCTCTCTCTAAATTCCTTCACTTTTGAGAGCTTCTCTCTATAGGAAATTCTCCCAGAAAATTCCGGAGTGCCGGAAACTGACTTGAGCGTCGGAGGGTTCTCGTCGGCACCACCGCCGGAACCCCTGACTATTTTTTTGTGGTCGCAGGACTAGACCCGACGTACGACTCGAGCTCCGACCCGCTTCCCGGCCTTCCGAAAATCGTGCATCAACACTAATATATGAATTATTTTTGTCTGATAATAGATACAACTAGGACTTCAAAGCATGATCAAGAGAGAGATAATATAAACAAAGAAAAAAATAATAAAGGTTGATTCGGTAAATTTATCTAAGGATATTATAGTAATATAATTTCTAATAGAATATTGGATATTAAGAGTAGATTTATGGGTGCAAATAGCTCCTCCTTTATTTAATCTTATTAGTTTATTATTAATGATATCGTTTGTAGTATTTTTTTTTTCTTAAAAGAATGCATAGAGTATAAACTTGAGTTCAAATAACGTCACCATTATTTTAATGACCAAACTCCTCTACTTGCCTAATTTTGTCTATTGTTTTAGTGAATTGATAATGTGTTATAATAGTTTTGTATGCAGGATATTTATATTAATCAAAGTTTTATTGTCTTGCTCATTTATCTCTCAATTTATTTTTATATTGCTTATTCTTTTTTAAGCTAATTGCGTTTAAATTGTCTCCTATACAATTTGGTTATAACTAATTTGGTTAAAGAAAAAATACAAGAAAAATATTTTTATGCAGAGTCATTATGTATTTTTTTCTAATAAACTCATTTTTTATTTATGTATCTAAGTTATGAAAAGATTATATATATATATATATATATTATTTCTTAAATTAGCTTCTCATTCAACAAAACATTAATCGATTGACTCGTATTGAAATTATTTATAAATTAAAAAATAAAATAAAGCACAATCTATTTTCTCAAATTTTTGAAGTTGCGAAACAAGGGTGAAAAAATATTGTTTTTGTATATATGTTTGTTTTTATTTTATTATATCATAATTTTATAATTTTTTCTAATATCCAACTTATATTTTTAAAACAAAAGTACACAATCTTGTATTTTTATTATTTTTAATTAATAAGATTTACTTGTACTGATAAGTTTCATCAAATATTTATAAAAAATTTAGCCCATCCGATAAAAACTTTCTAGTTACGCCACTGGACGCACGCTCATAATTTCTTGAGTGGTGTCATGGACGCATCTGGCACAGGCCCCTACTGAAAAATCTCTGCCTCAAAATGCGAGAGCATGAATTATGTTGGCGTCTTGGCCAATGGTGGTATTATAGATGCCTCCATTTGCTGCTACATTAGAGGAAAGAGTTAGAGGATGGTGTCGGGGTTTTGGTCATAAGTACCGTTTCTTGTGAAGTTTCCAGTCTTTGTATCATTCCAGCTGTCCAACGGTAACACTAATATTGCTTATACTAAGCACATAAGAAAACAAAAACACAATATTAATATAAAACAAACTCAGCCTAAACATTTTCTAATCAAATTAAACAACATGATGACTAGCTATATGGCTGGATTGCTTGGAATAAAGTCAAGAAAATTGAGTCTTGCATGTTTTCAGATGCCATTTCTCGTCAAATATGAGCTGTATTCATGGCATCGATTGTGATGGGATTTGTGTATATCTTACGCAATTTGACGGAACAAAATCCTCAGACTATCACTTTTTCTTGCTCTGGTGAAAGTCCACGTTCCTGTTTTCCAAAATAGCGTGATTGGGTTATACATCCAATATTACTTTTTGGTATTTTTCTTCTGAAAAAAAGAAGACAAAAATAAAAAGAAAATACATACCTTTAATTTTGGATGTATCTTTAAAATGTGTATCTTTTACTGTTTCTATAGTATATATGATAGTGGAAATTCTGTAGGAAAGTTTTGTGACCTGTACATGGTACTCAAGATGAAAAAGGTTTGCTCGTTCACGGCTCAATTACCCTACAACCAAATCAATGCAATTCGACGATATATTAAAACTTAATTGATTGTATAACTAAAAGTCTTACAAACCAATAAGATACAACATGATCAAGGTTCATAATATTTGACTATGAAAGTTAACAGTATTACTACATCAATTACGTTTCAAATCATGAAAGACTGAGACCTATAATGGAAACCAGGTATTATCTTCATCTCTATTTTCATTTTAAAAAGTTCACTCAATCTTAATATTGGATGACATTTTTATTGATCTTTGACTAGAAATAGAGGGCCATATTTTAAGTTTGTCTAATTGATTATTTACAAATGTTTTTATGACATATAAAATTTAAACTATATGTAATACTTAATAGCGCATATATGTTAAATTACTGGTTTTTAAATGTTTTCGGCTAGAAAAAGAAACAACCTAAGAACTTATGTCATTCATTTAAAAAAAAAAAGGATGGAAAAATTAACATATTTAGATTTAAAGAAGATCTGGAACAAGAATATGACGGGAGTTACAGGATGAATTTGCGGCGAACTGATCAGGACTTCCCAATTCAACTAATAATATAACATCGCTTAAGAGAATAAAAGCACATGGAAACATAATTACATTCCCCAGTTAAGGTGACGTGTTGCTGCAATCAGATGGTGTGTTGACTTGACTTTGGCGGCGTTATACTTCCTTTACATAGATCCCAGTTGGCAGTTGCCCATACAAAAATGTTGGAATGATTGTTCGATGAGGACTTAAATGCGGACTTTGGAGGTGGATTGCAGCATAAATTCTCAATTAATGTCAATAGATTGAGCGATCGACGTTGCACAACCATGTGTGTGAAGAAAATCATATACGGCTATGGGAAGAGATATCCAGCATGTACAAGGATTTTTTAACAAAAAGTTGAAGAGCTGAAGTCTTACCACAATGATTCAAAAACCCTCTTCAAACATCCTGGACTCCAACCACCAAGGCAGAGCAGTTCGATTCACTGCCTTACCTAGCAACATGACACTTGGATTGCTCTTTTATATGTTAGGTTGCTTGCTTCTCTTTGCTTGCCAACACACCAATCATCGATCTCTTCGAGACCTAGATGGAAGAAACAACTATTTTTCTGAAAACAGTAATAATAATAATAATGAATAAATAAAAGGATATTATAATTTGTCTAGCTCCTTACACTTACATCCAACAATAGAAACTGTTTCAAGACTGCACACACCAATGTAAATTAAATAAAACCAATGAAAAGAAAACTTATATTTAAATACAAGGTGTCTGTACATTGTTTTTCCGACGTTTATCAAGGATCTAGCTCAGTAATTGAAACTTCATTGATCATCTGCGTAGAGTACAAAATTGTCTTGCTCTGTTGTAGTTTGCAAAAAGAATGCAGGTTTTGAGGGTATAGCAAGAGAGAGAGAGCTACTAGTAAGTATGATCACAATTGAAGCCATGAATGGTCTATCAGCTTCATTTTCTTGGACACAAAAGCAATCCGATATGTATGCATCTCATAATTTCACTACTAGATCCAACCCTCAATATCGGATCTATTAGATTTAAAGCTGTCCCTTCTTTCCAGTTTTTCCATGCCTAAAAAATTAACAATAACGACCTACAAGGTTAGAGCAGGAATTTGAACAATTTCATGGTCATTGCTGGCTAGCTAGTTTTGTAGACGAAGGAAAAATGAAAAAAATATAAATATCACAAAAGTTAGAAGGTCCCCTATCTCATCTCTGTTATGAAAAGAACTGTTCTTTTGACCACTAATTATTTCCAAGACTAACACACATGATAGTTCTAGAAGTATGAGTTATAAGAAATATAACAGTAAACTATAAAGTAAATCGGTACAGAATGATTTTTACGTGGTTCGGTTATAAAACCTACATCCACGGACCGCTATAGAGCTGCAATTCACTAAGTTCTTGTTTGTACAATCTTTAGGACCTTTTACAGTGTTGACTCACCCTCACACACTGACCTAATCTTTGTAAAACAAAATCTCGCCAAGATCTTAAACTCTAGTGACACTGCTCACTCTCTGTCGCAGATAACTTAACAACACACCGTTAAGTTATACATAGCAACCGACGTCTGACGTTGAATTACATAAACACTTACCCGCAAGTTATCTCAAGTGTCTACTAACTCACACAGACCTAATCAACAACTCATATACGATTTCTACCTCTCATACATGAATCAAAGACTCAAAGAATCAAATCAGTAAAGACATTCCTATTTGCGTTTGAAGCTCTTCTCTTTAATTGTTGGAATGTAAAGACATGGACTCTAACAAATCAACCAATTAATCAGCCAACTTGCCTACTAATAAATTAACCAGTTATGAAAATATAACATGGTAATAGTGAGAGGCCTAGACGAAATCTCCTAGAAATCCTGTAAAAATCTAAATGAAAATCACATTAGGATTAGGAGAAATAAAATAGGAAGGAATATAATTAAACTCCTAAAGGAATTAGGACAAATAAATATTCTCCTATTCTAATTAGGATACAAGATACTATATCCTAATCAAAGGAGATATTTATTATAAATCAAATACTTCCTATATTATAATTCTAGAAACAGTAAAATCAAAATAATATTCTTGTTTTATCACAAGTTGGACAAAATTCATCATGTGCATGGCACATGCACGTTGACACCAACAATCTCCCCCTTTTTGGCAACTTGTGATGAAAACACAAAACTGTTTCTGATAAAAAAAATTGCACATGATAAGTCAATCATAACAATAAGCTATCATGAAATAGCAAACTAGAAAATATCATGTGTAAAGAATGAACCAGTGTGCTGTTACAATTCTCATAACAAAACACTGTCTGAATATGTACATCCTGCATTTTCAACACAAAGGGAAGTTGTCAAACTGATCAAGCAACACGTTAATTAGTTCATGATCAGAGCAATCAGATCAACAATGAAATTAGATCATGCAAACTATTTATCAAATCAAGATAACACAAACACAGTAAAAACACAAAGCATCAAAAATAGTCTTACTAGATCTCACTCCCCCTTACTCCTTACTTACATCTCATCAACAGTAACAAAAACAGATAGAATATAAACAGAGGTAACAAAAAATAGTTATATCAGAAACAAGATATCAACTCCTTCTCCCCCTTGATTTCAGCACAAGTGCCAAAAGCACTTAACGAAGTCTTGGAGACTTTCTAACTGGTGAGGAAGAGGAACTCCCAGGACGCTTCTTGAATCTGCCAGCCTTCTCTTTATATCTCCTCCTAGTTTTTGTAGGAGTTGGTTGCTCAGAAGGCTCAAGAACAGGCTGTGCATCAGTTGTCTCAGAGGAAGTAGTAGTAACTTCAGCTACAACTCTGCGAATCTCCTTGTCAAGTATCTCTGCACTGGTTTTTGTTATAGGTTCTGCCTCTAGTGTGGTGTTTGTGACATGTGGGGGTGACTGTGTTAGTGGTTGTGAAACATGAGGCTCTGCTTCAGGGACAGGAGGAACATAGGTTCAGTCTCAGCAAGTGGTGAAGGCAAGTTCATCTCGGTTTTTGCTTGTGCTGGTTCATCTGACAAAGACTCATCTCTCAGTTCAGGAGCTGCTGATTCAGTTTTCTTCTTTTTCTTGTCAGACGGTTTCTTCACCATTTCAACTTTCCTCTTTCTTATCAATTTTCTTCCCTTAGCAATTGACTTGATGTGCTTTTTCCTCTGCTTCTATGCTGTTGTTATCTCCGTTGCAACAGCAGGTTGTGCAACTTGTCCTGCTTCAGCCATTTGTTCAGTTTCAGCAGACATTGGAGCATCAGGAACTGGTGTATGCTCAGGTAGCTTCACAGGATCCACATGCTCAGTCTCTATTGGCTGTGGATCTTCTACTTTACCATATCGCCCTGCAAATTTTGCCTCTAAAACATGCTGTTTTTCTTTGATAATTTTCAAATCCTGCACAATCTCAGTTAAAGCAGAGTTGATCAAAGCAAGTTATTCTTTAACATATTTCATTTGATTTTTCCTGACTCTCGTTGGCTTTGGTTCAGGTACAGGCAAGTCAGTTTTATCATGCAATCTGTGAAGAGATCCTTTGGTGATGGATTTAGACAGAATTTTTGTCTGTTCCTTGGGGCTTATAGGAATGCTATGTTGTGCAAGAATCCCTTGAATCAGGTAGGGAAACACAAGCAAGTGATAGTCAGAATGATATGGACTTATTTGAACTATCATCCTATAGGCTAAACCAAAATTTATTAGTCGATTGGTGCCTAAGCAGTACAAAAATTTTACTTTGTCTTCCCGAACTTGATTTTGATGGGAAGAGGGAAGCCAATTGAACTGTGTAATCTTATGCATCACTCTATATTTCTTCCTAAGATATTGCTGGTCTATAACATCTCCCGGTTTCCATTCAATGTCTGTTCTACCCGTCAATTCCTTAATCACTTCAGCCATGTTAAATTCCTCATCTAAAGCATGCAAACTTCCTATGGGAATGTCAGGGAATGTGTTAATGACATTTGGAGAGAATTTAACGAACTTTTCTTTACAATAAACCTTGTGATAGTAAAAGCTTTTCGGGTCATCAATGGCAGTAGTGATATTTGCATAGAATTCTTGAATTAAAGGCTTCATAGGGGGTAGAAAATTTGTTACCGTTCGAGTCCAGTAAATAGACTCAAGCATCTCACTCAGGCCATAGGTGTTGAAATCTGTCAGTTTCACCGACCTTTCCATCTATAGTTTCCTCTTTGAGGTGTATTTCACAAACTCTTGCTTGATGACTTCCTAAGGAACTTGTTGAACTTTGGTTTTACTTTGTCTTTGATCTTTTTCACTGGAACTTGCTCATCCTCACTCATGGCAGGATCAACAAGGATCTCTGCATGTGCTTGTTGCGTTTAGAGATGACGGTACACTGTTGCTCTTGTTGTAACTGGAGTTGCTGTGAGAAGATGAAGAGCTGGTGGATTTTGAGGATTCTGTGTTCGTCACCATTATTAGGGTTTGTAATCTGCACAAAGTTGTCAGAACAAGAAGAGAAGCAAGACGAGGGATAGTGGAGAAACTGTTGAATGGGTGTGGAATGAACAGGAGAAGCCCTAAGCAATTTTTTAATATACTAGGCTGATTTAAAAACTTTTGTTTTTAACCAAAAATTAATGTTAATTTCCTTTCCAAAAACCATTTCATAACTAACATTAATGAATAAAAATTCAAAATTTGATTCCTATTAGAATAAGGAATTCTAATAGAATTAGGATTCCCGTTATTGAAACTTCTCCCCCTTAATTCAATAATGCTGACATGGCATTTTTGACACATGGACACACAAGAAAATAAAATTTCGAATAAGTACAAAGAGCATCGTATGTTATGAAAAACGTAACAGAAAGAAGTTAAAAATAACATAACAATAATATCTTAGCATCATATGAACCGTTCTAAGAAAGCATATGATGCGTTCGAAACTAGCAAGTATACTAGTCGCACAAGTAATAAAGTGATAAGTAGATAACGTTCCTACGAGGATTGATTCTAATTGAATTTGTTATTTTCCAGCAATAATAAACTAAACAGGGGGGGTTTTGTTGATTGATTAACTAAACTTAATACGAAAGCAAATGAAGAATAACACAAAGCAAAGTTAAATGGAGTGAAAATCAATGAGAGACACTTGGTTAAGAGTTCATTCTCTGCCACAAGATATGAATTTGTGAATTAACATAGAATTGTAATCCAATACAGCATTGAAGTTATCAACCGTAGATAACAACAAGCTCTGTTATCCCAATCTTTCCTTACTTTGTTGTTAAATAAACAAGCTCTTTATTTAATCTCTATCCATTAAACAACCTAGAACAAGCTCTCTAAGTTTAATTCAATAGAAGCATTACGATGAGAAAGATAGGTTGATCTAAGCAATAATCACACAAGTTCGGATTATTTAACCTAGGTTGTATTTTCCAATTGCAATCTATGATCACAATTTTGCTACCAATGATTGGAAATTCATGACAATTACGGATCAAGATTTCTAATCTAGCAATAGACAACAAACAGATTATATTCAGTTGGCCATTCCAAATACAATCAGTAAGCAATCATAAGCATTAGATATGGGAAAATACAAGCAACTTCAATTAGAGAATTGGATAACAATTTTTTGCACAATCAACTCACAAAATTCATATCAAGGGCTTTGAAATCACCCCCAACCAATTCAGATTTAGTTACACATATTCAATCAGAATAACAAATACAATACAGAGAAATTCCAGAATTGAAAGGAAAGAAAGAACTTAGCAAATTCTTTGAAAATCTTCTTTGTAGATGAATCTTCTTGGAATTGTAGTTCCTCCTCTTTCAAAATCTTCTTTCTCCTTCAAGAACCCCAAGGGATGAGAGAAATCCAGAAATGCAGCCTCCTCCCACGTTTTTCCCTCTTCAATTTATGAAAATAAAAACCTAAAATGTGTTTAAATACTCTGCTACAGTAACCTGCTACAGTGTCCCGTATTATACATGCTACAGTGATTTGTGGAATTACATTTCTATACTTCTCACACTGTTTTGATTAAACTTTTGGTACACTAAATGGATTTATAAACCGTAAATTTCTCCAGAAAATAGACTTCGAGAGCTTTCCAACGGTATATAATATGTCATCGGTTCATTGTATATCAATACAATTAAATCCGAGAAGATGGTTGACTAGCAGAGGTGAAAATGAAGGGTTTTACTCCATTTTTGTGCAAGTTCCTCCAAAACTCCTACAAACATCAAAAACCACACAAAAACATAAAAATACCAAGGAAGATAGCAAAGAAACATGGACGAATTGATATGAAAATGATATATAAATAGACACTTATCAAATTCCCCCACACTTAGACTTTGCTAGTCCTCGAGCAACTACGACAATGTGAAATAAAACTAAACCGAAACAGATCAACAAAAAATTAAAACACACAAATGCTTCATCTTGCAAATAGGCCTCAAAGATTGTACTTAATTATAACCCAAGGAAAACTTCAAAATAATGCACTTGATCAAGAATTTTCTCTCAAAGATTAGTTTCGCTTCACTTCAATTCCTCAAGTGTGTGTGTGTAGAGCCATTCTCACCTAATCACTTGTAACCCGGATGAGTTTATGCATAAAAATGAATCATATTTAATATTGAAGATATGTGTATAAATGAACTCCATAGGCCTGCTTTTCAAGTCACTCTCCACTAATGTAGACATGCACAACACCATGGATTAAGTAGGACTTTATTAAGCTTGTAACGTTTGGCTTGGGTGAAGGTATGATAAAGGATAATAATTTGGCTCAAATCACCACAAACACATAAATCATTCAAGACTATGTAGAGCTCAACCCTATAACACAACTTCATTTCAATTCACCAGGTTACTCCCCCAAACTTATTTAGAACACTCAATCTTTTTTTTTTTTTTTGCAGAAAACAAAAGAAAACTAAACCCCCACACTTTGTTGTTTCATTCTTTTTAAGAACACTTAAGGGTATAGATCTCTTATTCTTCTTCTTTTGTTCTCTTTTTTTTTCTTTTTTTCTTGTTTTTATTACACTTCCCCTCCCCCACACTTAAACAACACATTGTCCTCAATGTGTAAGTAAGTGGACGATAAGTACAGATTAGCTTTTTTTTTCTTTTTTCTTTTTTTTTTACAAACATAATAGAACTCACTTGCATTGCTCAGGACACATCCCAACCTCCTCTAACTTCCCAAAACCAGAACATAGCTCAAAATTTAATTGCGAATGATCTACATGCTCGTAGGTAAAGGATAAAATGTTTGGAACAAATTCATTTGAGGTTAGGAAATCTTTTAGTGAGTTAACAAAGAAAAAGGCGTACAAAGGCTCAAAGGGGTAACTAGGGATCAATTTCAGTCAAGGTTGGCTATTAAGGCTCAAACGGTCCAAAGATGGCCTAAATCATTTCCCCAATGTTGCACAGCCTAGGATTTCACCTTGAGTGACCATCAAACAAGTTCTAGAATTCATTGAAATCTGAAGAAACATTTAAATTACATAAACTTTCTCTAAGTGAACAAATAACTCAGTGATAATAGCTTAGTGCTCAATGTTGCGCAAGAATCAAAAGCAAAGCGAAAACCAATAGACATTTCAAGCACACAGATCCATGCATCATTTATCATTTTCCAAGAGTTATTCTTAATTCAATCATTATCTTATCATTGACCCATAAAATGCAAGAAAAGAGGTACGTGGTGTTGTTACACCTGAGTAAAGATTGTATATTTCAACAATCCTTAGGACCAGTAGCCCGCAGACTTAAGGTTTCCATCCTATATACCTTTATTATGAAGAACAAAACAAGAAACAAGACACTTCAAACAACATAAAATAAACAAACTACAGATTTATTTAGAGAGAATGCGTTTCAAGAGTTAAGAAAACCCCATATTCTGCCATTCTCAGGTTTTCTACAATGTTTTTTTTTCGAATCGAAACTGATATAGACAAAAACACATAACAACTCTAAATTACACAAAACTAAACTTGCTCATAAAATAACAAAGTCTAACAAGCTAGCAAACAAAAACAAGTCAGTTAGAATGGGTCTAAAAAGTTTAGAAGTTAGCCTCCTTATTCAGCCATTATGGATTAAAGAAATCCAGAATGAATTTCAAGAGAACTTGAACTTTTTAAGCCACCACTCTAAAAGCCAAGATTAGAAAATATTACCTGGGGTGAAAGAAACAACCTGAAAAAAAAAACTTAACTCAAATAAACACAATAAAGAGAAAGCAAACGAAAATGAAGCAAACCAGCAGATAGAGATTACAGATGGAGGGTTAAATCCAGTTTACGCCTCTTATTGCCTTCTCCAAACCAATCTATCCGAGCTATTGTTGGATCAGGCGAATAGACGAATGCTTGTAATTTGTCAATTAACTCCCTTGCAGTTAAAGCTGTAACCAGGATTTGCCTCGCCGACTGTGAGATGAAGTTTTTTCTACTGCTTGATCAAGAAAAGACAACAAACCATCAAAAAAAATATTGACATTTAACAAACCAATGGGTTTCCGATGGATGTTTAGCTGTGCCCAAGAGGTGATTTGAAATATCTCCTCTAATGTACCATAACCACCGGGCAAAGCTATAAATGCATCAGAATTAAAGACCATATGTGCAATACGCTCATGCATACTAGAAACCTGTAACTCTTCCCCCATTGTGTTGCCTACGATATCTCGCACAGCTAATGGTTTAGGAATAATGCCAAGAACTTTACTTCCTCCAAAGGATGCAGCTGTGGACACACACCCCATTAACCCAAGACTACCCCCTCCATAAATCAAATGAATACCCCTCGCAGCTAATGTCCTACCAAGATCAAGAGCTGCTGTTGTAAACTCTCCTTCTTTACCAAATTGCGATCCACAAAATACGCATATATTTTGGAATCGCCGAATTGGTGTTTTCTCCATTTCTAAAAGTGCTCTAAACTTGTGCAAGACAATGATGTACGTTAGGTATTATGCGATTCAAGTGCAAGACAGGTTATGAAATGACATTTCAAAATATGAAGCATGGATATATACACACGTAAAACTCCTAAATTTGACACATGGGAACATAATTTCGGTGGGAGTTGCTCGATGCAGATTTATCGCCCCAAGATTTGAAAAAATGAGATATGCTTTCGGCGAGGTTTGACAAAACCTACACACTTGTCTCCCACGTGAAGCATGAAAAATGAAGATACACTTTCGGCGGGGGTTGACAAAACCCCCACACTTGTCTCCCACGTGAAGTATTAAAAATGGAGATACACTTTCGGTGGAGGTTGACAAAACCTCCACACTTGTCTCCCACGTGTACTTATGCCATAGGTAGTCATATGGTTTGTCAAAAAGAAAACTTGAAATTAAAACAAACAAAATCAACAAACAACAACAACACAAAAACAACATTGATAATCAGATCAAACGAAAACAAGAAAAAATAAAATTCGACAACAACAACACACATTCAAATATACAAGTAGTTGTGATTGTGGCTCACATCTTCCTCTGGTTTTACGTCCAGTAACGGCTGAAACGCCTTCTATGAGTCGGGATTTGCTTCCCATCCAGTTTTCTTATAAACTGGCAAACAGGGTCGTTTTTAGTCAGATTCCCTAGACTATAACATTGCAATTCATCACGAAATTGTGTCCATAGATTAAGCAATTCACGCTGAACAGTCCACAAGAATGTGACTCGAGAGTTAACAAAACATTATCCAGCGACTCATTACTCAAACCATTCTTAATAAATGAAAGTTTATCTTCTCTATTCCTGGACGCAAAACCTAATGAACGACAAGTCTGGTTACCATTCCATCTAGCACATTTATAACATACTTGTAACCTTTTCGCTCTTCGCCTCTTGGCGTAGTAGCTCTTTCCTAGACCAGGCATGTGTTTTGCGAGATTAATGTCCGGCTCACCGGACAATCTCACCTTGGCTTCGATAAGCCATCGGATATCCGCAGGCACATTTAGGAGCATCAACGCCCAAAGTCTAGTCATCCGTACTTTATAAATTTTAAACACAGCATTTTGAGGAAGTGAAAGGAAATATTTACGAAGGTTCAACAGAAAGATATCAGCATCCATTGAAGAGGAAAAAAGGAGAGATATTACCGATAATGCGATTGAGTTTGTTCTTCTCCCAGATAAGCACGTTTCAAACCTTCGAACAATGGCTTCAACTCCCGTTTGAATGTTTCCTCAAGCTGTTGCACAATTGAACTCGAAGCACGGAATAATCAAATTAAACACAAGAAAAGAAACGAAAAGAAAAGAAAATAGAGACACATAAAAGAAATAAAAATACGAGCAAACGAAAGTCAAAGACAAACAACAAAGCAAATGAGACAATGGCAAAGAGAGATAAAACCTGATCAATTATAATAGCCCATGAGAGGAATCTCATCGAAACACACAAATTGATTGTTACTACCTTCTTTTCTTTGTCTCTTTTTATTTATGTTTCAAAAACATTGGGTTGCCTCCCAATAAGCGCTTGTTTTAATGTCCTCAGCCTGACGTTACTTGCCATCACCCATCAAGATAAGCTGGCTCGTAGAGATGTACCTCCTCGATGTCCTGCATCACTGAATTCTCATAGTAAGGCTTCAACCTGTGCCCATTCACCTTGAATACTTTGTCCGTTTTTAAGCTCTTGATTTCCACTGCACCATGAGGAAAAACATTAGTAATAACAAAAGGTCCAACCCATCGAGATCGTAATTTACCTGGAAATAACTTGAGGTGAGAATGAAATAAAAGAACTTTCTGTCCCACTTCAAAATTCTTCCTGTAGATCATTTTATCATGAAATGCCTTAGTTCTCTCCTTGTAAATTCTGGAATTCTTATAGGCATCATTTCTAAGTTCTTCTAATTCTTGCAGTTGAAGCTTCCTTTGTTCTCCAGCAGCATCCATCTCCATGTTACAAAGCTTTTAACTTGCTCCACCATGCCTTTGTGTTTTTCCCGAGCTCCTAGCTGGAAGGGTGACATGGCTTACCATAGACTAACCTATACGGAGACATACCAATAGGTGTCTTGTAAGCAGTTCGATATGCCCAAAATGCATCATTAAGTCGTAGGCTCCAATCTTTTCTGTTCGGATTCACCGTCTTCTCGAGAATGGACTTGACCTCCCGATTAGAAACTTCAACTTGACCACTAGTTTGTGGATGATATGCAGTAGACACCTTGTGAGTGATGTTGTATTTCTTGAGCAAGGCTTCAAT